>BQNB010015455.1:11494-24700 GCA_026074375.1 Tanacetum coccineum
TATGATTATGATTGTTGTATCCATGAAGTAATACCCCAGATTAGCTTCCGCTGCTATATGTAAAAATGGGAGTGTTACACAATATGTCTTCCCTATGTTTAGTTATGAACAGAGTTGGATCAATAGAACCTTTTGAGAATCCCTCGGATATCAGGAAGTTGGAGAGTTCATCATACCACGCTCTTGAGTCTTAGGTTTCCAAAATATTAGCAGTTCTAGATGCATTACCTAGAGACATACTAATGTTTGGTTTAACATTTCCTTTTTGAGTCTTAGGTTTCCAATTATATCCAGAGGTGGAGTATACTTAGGATACCACCAACTGCATGTCTTACTAACTTGCTCATATAACTTCCTAGTTATGTTTCTAGATTTCTTGACAGTGGAGTCTGTTGCAACGGTTTTCTTATTGGATGTTGCAACAGATTGGTTCACATGCTGCTTGGGTTTTCCAGTACTAATAGGCACAGCCATTGGTTGTCTAGTCCTAGAATTCACGCCATTGATATAATGTAGAACACACAAATCATTACACGCGGTTACAGACGTTTTATTATTTGAAAACTTAAACTTCTTACGGTGGTCTTCTACTTCTTGCTTCTTCCCTTGACTATTGTTAGACATGACTCTATCTTCCAGATGATTGCTCTTAGGCTGTGGTCTGCTAACACTAGTAATGGGAATTACTCCTGTAGAGAAAGATACGCGTTTGTTAGGTTTCCTAATGTCTTGATGCAACTGAGGTGTTATAGTTTGATGAGGCTTTGTGTGCACTTTATACATTCCTGGTGCAATCACACTTGTGTTCTTGACAATTGTCAACATATTCTGAGGCAAAATCTGTGCAGTGACTGGTTTTGAAAAATCATTAGACACATTTTGTGTGGTAACTGGCTTTGACTTTGAGAAATCTTTCTTTGCAAGAGAATCTGAAAAAATAGCTGGTTTACCTAAAATGGATTGTCTTTGACTTTTAAAAGCATTCGGTTGTCGAATAACCGATGATTTTTCAAACTTAGTTTCCACAGATTTTCCTTTCATCTTTTCTATGAGTTTCTTCAACTCACTTATTGCAATTCCTTTGTCTTGTAATTGAGCTTTCAAGTCTTGAATTTCAAAATACTGTTCACGTTCTTTCAGAAATACGTTTGACTGATTTTCTTTGAAAGATTTGTCATTTTTTATCTTTTCTTTACACTGTTGTAAATCAAGTTCAAGATTAATCGCATGTTTCTGAAGTGCTTCAAAACTCTTTGACATTGTTCTACTTTTTGAAAGCTCTTTTTCAAGATGTTCACATTTTTCCCAGGTTTCTACGTAATCACATTGCAAATTAGTAAATTCATCCAGATCAGTGTACACACCAAGTATTGCATTCATGTGATCAGCATAGTAATATTCCCTTGAAAGTCGGTCGATTTCATTCAAAAACTGTGTTTTTTGAGTTTCCAGTTGAGATTTGAGAGTGTCTACTTCATGTTCAAGAGAATTAAAGTATCTCAAATCAGCAACCATTTCCTCGTTCAAACACAAGTGAAAATTGTTCTAAGTCCGCATTGAGTTTGCTTAATATGGGGCCAAAATTCCTTCTATTGTGTTTTGAAATGAAAGGGATCGATGTACCAAAATATGTTCTTTTGCAATTGTTTGTTTGCAACTTCCACTCTGTCAAAAATCGTGTCAACCTCTTGTTAATCTTGAAAAAGTCTTTTAGAGCTTTTTACACTTTTGATCACAAGGACTGGACTTCATTATTCGTTTTTTGACAAAGTTGTTGTTTACGAAAAGACTCTTTCTCCCCCCCCTTTTTTTCTTTCTCTTTTGGAAAATTCCTTATTAGAAGATGTATGACTCATCTTTGACGTTTTTGGAAAATAGTGTTGTTCAGGCGACTTTTCTCGTTGTGGAACGAACAAATCATAAAGCTTATTCAACTGATCAATAAATCTAGACGGGTTGATTTAAATCGTTAATTTTGATTCGCGCTTTTTTTCAAGACGAATCGTTTCGTCAGAATCAGGGGCTAACATTAACGCAAGATTATCATTGTAGCAACCTATATCATACAGACGAGGATTCGCTCTTTGAGCTTTCTTGAGGAACTCAGGTTTTGCAAAACTCGTTTTACAATTACGATTAAGCATATTCATTGTTTGAACAGATTGGCCGTTTTATATAACAATATTCATTCTAAAACCTTGACTTTGTTTTCTAAAGCAATGACTTTATCAAGTTCCTTGTCTTTCCGAGTTTTGTAAAGCTTAATCTGAGCCTCTTTTGTGTGACATTATGGAGATGGTTTCTTGATGTGCACAAAGCTCCTTTTTTCATACGAAAATCGTTTGATATTAAATCATTTATTGTTGTGTATATGCATTAGATGATTTTCAAAATCGATTTTGTATGTCATTAAATCCCCTTTGCTTTTGCACATCAATTTCCACCTTGACGCAAATTTCACATCATTATACTTATCAAGTTCGCTTGGGAACTTCTTAAGGTCTTTAAAACATCAATGAATAGTCTTGGACAGTTCATTGTTTGCTTCCTTTGACTTGGTTATTTGTTGATTTAAACTTTTATGCTTAGTTTTGAAGTCTTACAATTTCACCTTTCAATTTATCAACTAACTCCTTGTTTGATGATTCCAAAAATTTATTTCGGTTTTTGCTGTCATCAATTTCACATTTTAGTTTCTGAATTAAAGAAGCAAGCAAATCACGTTCTTGATCAAGATTATCAGTTTCATCCTGGTCATCCGGAGCTCTATCATAACATATATCCGATGAATCAATAGTGATATTGGTGTCACCTTGTTCCGCAGTATTATGTCACTTACTAGATTCAGGTTGCTCAGGATGTTCATTTTCCATGGCAAACACATTATAGTTGTCATTATTGTTTTGTACCTTATGCATTGGCTCATCATCAAAGATTGGTCCAGAATTGTCAACTGTATCTGGAGTAACCTCTTGAATCTGTGCCATGTACATATAATGTGCTTCCAATTCCTGTTCTTCAGACTCATCATCAGTATCATCCTTCCAATCAGCTTTGTTGTGAAGTCAATGAACCCCAGCTGCCTCTTGTATACTACTTTAACTCTTTTCCTTGTGATAAGCTGCATCCTTACTCGTTTTGGTTTCTGAATTCCCTTGATTAACATGCCATATTTCCCTGCAGTTGTAAACACTGAATCCAGACTTCTGCACTATTGGGTACCCTACATTTTTCCCTGCCCCAAACAACATTAACTGCCCTATGATTATCATACCCAGTTCCACTATTGATTCTTGGAGAATTATCTTGATTAGCTCTACTGGTGTTTGATGAAGTTCTAAGGTTGTTGTTGATAGGTTTGTAGATTTTCTTGACGAGAGAGAATATTTAAGGGCCATGGTTTGTCAATCTCTTTTTCCTTTGACATTTCATCATCTTCAGTAACCGTAGCAGGTTCTGGATCATAAGTAGGAGCAAAAGAGGTAACAATTGCTTTTCCTCTGTTTCTGGTAGATTGTTGCAGACATCGTTGGAGGAATATTGATGTGTTTTTGAGTAGGATGGTTTTGTGTGACTGTGGTAAACTGGTTGTTGTTGAGCAACAAGTGCAAGTGGATTAGCAGTACGTGCTAGTCTTTCAGCTCTTATCTCATTGACTTCATTCTGGTGTTGTTTCAGAATGTCATAAAGCTTGTGATAGGAGACAATCTTCAACTCTTGACTCTGCTTAACAAGTGTCACAAACCTTTGCCATTCTGGTTGTGTTGACAGTAAGAATCTGGGACATTCACTCCACCTGTTGATTAGTAAACGGTGAAATGATTTCGGACAAGCTCTATCATCATCTTGTAAAACCGTGAGTAATACGATTGCAAGTATTCACCATCGTGGATGTGAATTTTCCAAAACTCCCAATATCAAATTGTTTCAAAGATCTTTGAAACATCTGATGATTCACCTTGTTTAAACTTTCAATGGCTTTCCACATTTCAATGCATTCGGGACAAGCATCAACTGTGGATAGATATCGTTTCTTTTCCCTGTGGAGAATGTTCTGAAACGGCTTCAGCTTCAGCATTCAGTTGATCGTTATATCTTGTGAAACGTTCTTATAGTTCTCCATATACCTCTCTGTAGTTGTTTCAGAACTACCTTCAGCAACTGGAACTGTCTTTCTCAGCCCATTGATACGTGTATGGTGGATTTTGGAGACAATGGTGGATGAGTTCATTGTTAGGTTTGGTGTCAATGTATCTCTTGATTCTGGATTTCCACTGAACGTAATTACCCGGTGCCAACATTGGTGGACGATCTTTGCTACCCGCTTCCATGATAGCATTATGAAGAGCATTTGATGATTGAGTTTGCAAATTGGTATTTGAATTTGACATGTTGATGAAGTTGTTGTAAATGGATATCGGATCTTAAGTGTTATGAAGTGATTGATTGTGGTTTTAAATGAATTAACGTTCACGGGATTTTACAAATCTTTGATTAAAACCGAGAAAAGAATCGTACTTCGCGCGGGGATTTACAAAATCTAGAAGAAACCGTGATTGTGAATAAATTAATTTACATTTAAAGGTTTATTGATTAAGTTGGTTTGTTGGTGATTGGTTGTGTTTTGTTGTGTTGGAGTAATGTCCTTTTAGTATGATTTAAAGTCATCAAAAATGGATAAAAAACTGTCAATAACTCATAGTAAACGAGCTTTTTGGGCCTCGGAAAATCCTTAACCAGCTAAAGGGTGGTTACAGCGTGATCCGTCTCGTTTTTCTCTTCGATTTGAGAGGTCACGGGCCTGAAACGGACTTACGGATCAAAAGTTATCGCAGTTTTACTGAAACCCTTTTCTTCACACAAAACGCAGTAAGTAGAGTAGTGACACCAAAACGCAGTAGTGACACCAAAACGCGAGTAACTTTGGTCAAAACGCAATTGAACTCTTCGGTCAAAACGGCAATGAACTTTGGTGAAAAACGCAAAATGAAATTTGGTCATAAACGCAATGAATTTGGCAAAAACGGCAACGACTTTTGTCAAATACGCAAACGGACTTTTGTCAAAACGCAACGACTTTTGTCAAAACGCAAGACTTTTGTCATAAATCGCAACGACCTTTGTTTCAAAACGCAATGAATTTCTTAAAACGCAATGTGAAATGTCTTCAAAACGCAAACTGCATCAAAACGCAATGAACCAAACGCAACAAAAACTCAAACGCAACATGAAGGAAGTCAAAACGCTACATGAAACAAGTCAAAACGCAACATGAAAAGTCAAAAAACGCCAACATGAACTTTTCAGTTTTGTCAAAAATCGCAATAATGAAATATACGACTTTTTCTTCATATATGGCCTAAAATCACCCTTTTTGACCTGTTAGCTTGTATTTCTCTTTTGCACAATTAGCTTCTTATGCCTAGATCTTGTTTAATTAAACATAAAAACTTTCCACAATCTAAGCCCAAAAATTCGGGTTTGATTTTTTCCTTTTGACTTCTTTTTGACCCACGAATTTCAATCACTAAACACCCCTTTAGCTCTGGTACCACATGTTATCCCACTAGTTAATCCAATACACAACACTAATTATACCAAGATGCTAGAAAATGAGAAGAAATCTTAGAGAGAGAAAGTAGAGAGAGAAAGAAGATTAGATTTGAGATGGAGAGTTACAAGTGAATGTGAAATTGTAACCAACACCCTTCACCAAGTGTGGTGAAGGGGTATTTATACCCAAGGCACTTGGGCTTTCTAAAATGGGCCGGGCTTGGCATAACTTGGGCTTTGAGCCCGAAACACGGACAATATTAGATTACAATCCAAGCCCGTTGAACCCGACTAGCCTATTACAACACAAGACCTAGTTTGACTTTCTAAGACCGGTAACATTCTTGTTTGACTTAATATAATTAAGGCTAACAAGGAGAGATAGCTATATATTGCCAGGATTAACTTTCTCAAAAGTAGTATTAAGATTAATACTACCAGTATTAACAGGATTAGTACTGGTAGGAGCTTTTGCAGGTACTGGTCCTAAGTGCTTCAAAGCAAGAGCATCCAGCTCTTTTCTAAAGGTCATAATGTCATCAGCAGACTTGGATATTGGAGTAGAAGATGGCTGCTTTGGGGAGTGAGTCTTCTTTGTAGCAATCTTTTCAGAAACAACTGCTTTTCTAGTTGCTTCAGTTAGAGATGTAGAAGAAACCACCATCAGGTCTGCAGCCTCCTCAGTCTGCACATCAATATCAAGACTCATTTGAACCTGGCAGGGTTGCTTGATTTTGACAAAGAGACAGGTATATAATTCATAGATGTCTGTAAGATAAGTCTAAGTCAAACATACCACCTGATGGCCTATTCCTGTACATTAGGTTTTTCCTCAAGAAAGTTGACATGAAGGTTATATCTTCAACTCTTTTGGTTAATAAATTATTAAAACCTAAAGGCTTTACTGTTCACAGAGTAACCACAAGGAAATCCCTCATCATGATTTTTACATCAAACTTTCCTAGTGGGCTAAGAGTATGAGAATGGTAAACATGGGCACCAAATGGTCCTATGTAACTAAGGATTGGTTATGTGGTCCAAACAAAAGCTCTAAGGAGTTTGTTCTTAGCTTCGGTCACTATACCCTGTTGAATGGTATAACAAGCAGTATTGACTGCTTTGCCTAAAAAGTGGTAGGTATTGTGTGAGTCTGACTAGAATAGTTCCTAGCCAGCCCTATAAGGGTTCCTATTCATTCTCTCAGCAACCCATTTTGCTGAGAGTCCTTTGCATTACAAAAAACTCTGTTTTTTATACCCTTTTCCCTACATAACTCAAGCATAACCCTTTGTTTTTTAACTCTGTCCCATTATTGATCTAAATGATTTTTTTTACTTTGATTAAGTGGTTTTCTATCTGTTTTATAAAGTCTTAAGGATGTCACTAGTCTCATCCTTTTGGCTAGAAAGAATACCATAACAAACCTTGAACGTCATCAGTAATCAATAGACAGTATCTTGCATGGTTGATACTCTCACCAGAGGTGGACCAAATAAGTCCATACTGCAAGGTGTGTAATGGGTGGGGCACAAATCTTGTCAATCTTGGCCTCTACAGGAAGGCCTTGTGTTGCTTTCCCTTCTGACACAGCCAACACAAGTGTGGTCATTTTTGAACTCTTGAAGGTAACCCTTCCTATACTAGATTTCCCTTCACTAGTTTATCTTTAAGCTTTTGAAATTAAGGTGACATAAACTTCCTGTGCCTCAATTTAGCTTCCATTAGATGAGGACTTTTGCTAATAAACAGGTGTATCTTTTGAAGAATCAACATTTTTCATAATCAACAGTATACATGTTGTGTTGCCTAATCCACTAGAAGGACCTGATTTTCATCAGGCATCTTGAAGTCAGAGTACACCACAAAACACTTCTTTTTCAGTTATAAAAAAGTACATTTAATTTTTTTTTGTCACATATCTCAGATATGGAGACAGATTAAAATGTTCCAGTTCCTGCATCAAACGCCAATCATCAAAAACTAAATTTCCTATCTAAATTGTTCCTTTTCCACTGATACTACCTTTACTTCCTCCAAAAGTAACAATCCCCCCTACTTTGGATGTTCTTGATAATCTTCAAGATGGGACACTGTACCATGTCATGTGCCCAGAACATCCACTTCAAAATAATTCTATGCTCATATGCTTTAGTGGCTGATCATGCACTAAATCAATAGAGATTATTTCTCTTTGGGGAACCCAGCCTTCACAGGCTTGGGTTGCCTTGTGGGACCTTTAGAAACATTAACTTTTGAATCTGGGGTTGGTCCATCATTGGTATAGGAGAGGTAGTATTACTTTTCTCAAAACAACCTGTGAGGTCTTCAACAGCAGTACCTATTTTTACCCTTAACAGCATATGTATTGGACTTGTGTGCTGTATTCTTGAAAAAGTGTCTATTTACAGGTGAAAATTGTTTTGAAAAAACATTTCTTTGGACTAGTTAAGATTCACCTGTGAAATTTTTAGGGACTGGTTTGTATGTAGTCTGGTTTGATTATGGTTCTACTTATCCTCTTTAGCAAGTATTAACATGCACACTACCAGAATTAACATTTTGCTTGCCAGTATTAAATCTAGAACTACCAGACTTAATATGAGTGCCAGCTGAACTAACAGTACTAACATTTCCATGACCAGTATTAACATTTACCCTACCAGTTTTAATAGTTTTGTTAGCAGTACTAAGGTTGGGTCTAATGTTACTAGTTGTACAGGTTCTGGGAAGTGAAGTGATTTCTTTATTCACCCTGATAGTGTTAGTCCAGGCTGGTTGTCGCTTGCCTAAACTCAGCATGAAACCCCTTTTTGCTCTTAAGATAGCTTCCCTTGCCATCTTCTTCTCATATAGTCAAAGTCCCTTAATCAAGTGACTTAAGACTTCTACACACAAAACATGTTTTTTTTCAAAAGAATATCCTGCACCCTAAGTCATTGTCCATTATTGTGTCCATTTTGTCTATTATATGAAGGAATAGGTTGAGGGAGTCATGGTTCGTCTAATTGGTTGCCTAGAGTTTTTACATCTGTGCAAACCTAGGGTCTACTTTTTGTTGGGGTTTAGGCACTTGTGGTTGAGTCTTTTTGGGTTGGTCAATGGTAACTGCTCATAGAAGGTATAGGGTTTTGGTCAGGGTCGGGTCATCATTGCACTGAATTGGTCAGATACAGTCCTAGTTCCCATCACTGTCATTGGATTGACAAGTTGAGTAAACAGTGGAACTTGCATCAGACTCAGTATGACTAGGAGATTGAGGTTGAGGCCCACATTTACCATACTCATACAGAGAATCATCTATGTCCTCCTGTTCCCTAGGGGTATAATCACCACTAAGAGGATGAGGGACACCTTTATACTCTACCTATTTGAATCTGCTGTATAGTGGGATATCATTATATCCTGCATCTGTTTCCCTAAGAACAAAAATACCTCTACTCATCTCTTCCTCATATCCTAGGACCTCAGCATTTGATTGTATGCCATATCCTAAACCTATCTTAACAGTTGAGCTCATCCCACAATCAATTAGCTTCCAAAGATTTTTAGAAGATGCAAACCAAGAATCAACAATTTTTTGTAAATCATTTTTGTCCTTGACAGCTTTCATTCCTATTCTTCTATACTTTTTGAGCTTTTCATCTTTTTCAAAAATTTGATTAGCTTGAAAATTTAATTTTTCAGTTAAGGAAGTTTGCTGTTTGTGGGAGGCTCTAAGCTGAGATTCTAATTTCTTAATACCTAGCTTATGGGCAGTTAAGGCAGCTTCTTGGTCACCAAATTCAGATTGCAGTTCATCATACTTAGCTTGAAGAGCATTATATGAATCTAAACACAATTTAGAGCACATGGATACCTCATTATTCACAGTGAAAGCCATTAGAGCATGGTTGAGTTCCTCATCTGCAGTCTGCTCTACCCAATTGATTTGACCTTCATCAATGGTCATTAAGGCTTCCTTTTCAGTTCTGACTGGCTTGAAATCTTGACCTCTGCCTGCTTCCTGCCTGCTACCTTCTTTTGAACCTTTAAACTTGCACTCCCTGGCAAAATGCCCAGTATTGTGGCAATTGAAACATTCAACTTTTCTCTTATCAAATGCCACATGCATTTTTCCATCCACTCTTGGCCTTCTGCCTGTCTTCTTGTAGAACTTCTTAATCTTTATGGCAGTCATAGCAATCTGCCAATTTATATCCATCTCTTCCAAATCCAGATCATCAATTTGATCTAGGTCTTCATGTATCAAATCCACATCATCAGCATTTGTGGCTAGAAAAGAATGGATAACTTCATCAGCAAGACCAGGAGTAGCAGTTGGTGTTGCTTTGGAAGAGGAAGTGGTATAAGAACTATAACTTCCTGAGCTGTGGCTTGGCTTATGCTTGCTTGAAGAGGCTTTGGCTTGTGATAGAAAAGCCACATTATCAGATGTAAGGGAAGAAGATGATGTCTTTTGGATGTCTTGTTCAAAGACACTCAGATTATTGTATAAATCATCTATTGACAGTGTGTCAATATTCTTCTTCGTTCTCATTGTCATGGCTAAACTGTCCCACGCAGGAGGAAGGGACCTCAAAAACTTGTGATTTGCATCTTCATCTGACACACCAGCACCAAGGGCATCCAACTGTGATAGGAGTTTTTGGAACCTATCATACCCTTTTTCTAAGCTTTCCTTAGATGAGATAGTAAATGCCTCAAACTGTTGTTTCAAAACAGCTTTTTGCATTTTCTTCGAGTTTGCATTACCACCAAACCTTGTCTTGATGGCTGCCCAGATCTCTTTGGCATCATCCATGCCATGAAAACGTCTGAGATGATCTTTTGGAACAGCCATTAGCAGTAGTGTTCTAGCTTTCCTTTCTTTTTCATCAGCAACCTGTTCTGCCTGTGTGGTTGGAGGAAGTACCCTGTAAACACCATCCTTGCCTTTGGTGACACGCTTCTTCGAGTTTCCATTCTGAATTACTTTCCAAACCTCATTATCTATATACTCAAGATAATGTTCCATCTCCATCGCCCACGTATCATAATCATCCTTTTGAAGGACAGGCAGTTTGATATTTGAAAGTGTATTTGTGGTGATTATTTGTGGTGGTTTAGCAGGAGCATCTCCTTTGTTGGATGCTGGTACAGATCCAGCCAAAGATGCATCATCATGAAGAGAAAGTTCCTCATCATCATGAAGAGAGAAATCATCGTTGGCAGACATGACTACTTGATTTAGTGGAATAAAGGTTTTAAGAGAAGAAGAAGAAGGAAGAACGAAAGGATCGTAGGAGAGATCGGGCCCGAGAATAAGAAGAAAGAAGAGACAGGAAGAGAGAAAGAGATGGGCGTCTGTCTCCGTGGTGATTCGCTCATCATCATGAAGAGAAAAATTATCGTTTGCAGACATGACTAGTTGATTTGGTGGAATAAAAAGTTTTGATCTAAGTTCAATCTTGTGTAAAGTCCCTTTGGTGGCTCTGATACCACTTGTAGGTCCTAATAAACAGGATCTCAATGAGCCTTAAACGTCTTATAGTCCTTTGAATAAATCCAAAGATACTAGTGAATGGACAATACCCATATTAAGCTCATTCGACCCATTTTAGCTTAAGTAAGCTCAAAATCTTGTTCAATAAGCTCATAATCTGTATTATAACTATCATAAGGTCTATTAGATCCTATATAAACTCTTGTTAAAGCCTTGAATCCTCAAACCCATGCGTTTTTTATTAAAACCCTAAAAATGACCCGTTTTGATTTTCTAGCTAACGAATCCTTTTTCTAAACTTTTGATACGTTAGAACATCTTATTTTAGCTTATTCTAATAAGCTATAACCTGCAAATATCATTTGGAATCCTAAAATAAGCTTGCATGGCTTTTTGGACTTGTTTTGCAAATATATTCCATGCTAGGGGTATATATCGTAACTTTCTGAAATTTATAACTAAAGGGGCTGAAAATGTCATTATTCTAAAGTTATAACTATAAGGACCTATCTTGCCAAGTTTCAAAGTTAAAGGTTTAATATATATATACTTATTATATAAAGGACTAAACTTGTAAAAGTTTATAAATCAAGGGTATATATTGCCATTTTTGCAAACTTAAAAATATAAAATATAATATTTTTATATAAATTATAAAAATATATATTAATATTATAAAACTTAATTTTATTAAAACCCGACACATTTATCGTTATTAATCAACGATCGACGCATTATAAAACAATTACGTTATATATTTAACGTAATTTATCATCGACTAGCTTTTGAAGAAACTTAAAATCTTATCGTATCACGTTACTAGGGAATTTCATGTGAGGGGTTCCATTTGGGTATTTGTTTTGACGAGTTTGCTGGGTTTACGATTTAAAGTGCCCTGACTCCTCAAACGATACTACATGGCCTCTGGATTATGATAGCCCGAACAGTGATACAATATTTCCATAAATTAATAAATCAAAGTAATACGTTAAACTTTATGAAGTTTTGAAACATAAACCATCACACTAAGACTTGACATATTACCCCAGGTTGCGTGACGTAGTTGTTACTTTCACTTGATATACTTTTGCTATCAATCAGATTTCCCCTATTAAGGTGAGTTCATAGCCTCGCATTTAACTCTTTTAAATGTTTCATAAACCCACGAGGGGGATACATGCTATAAACCATGAATACAAGAGTTTTCTAAATATATGCTATCCTGATATATTATTGCATATGTTGTCTAAGTCCTTTTATGCCAAAAGACCCCCACCATCATGGACCATTAATCACTTGCGAGTGAACGCGAATATTATGGATAGGGCTATCGGGGTTGACGAATCCAGTTTGTGTTAGCCGGATAGGTAACCAAACGCACTATATTTGAAACTCATAGGTATATGGCAATTACCTACACGGGGGCCATTATCATTATTGATATATACACAAGTCAATTTGAGTGCCATGAGCTTACACGCAATAATATTGTTTTCTATAATAATTGTACTCATTGCAATTATTACACTTATGGGTGTATAACAACGTAACCCACTATTGAACTTGTATTCAAATTGTTTAACATAAACCTATGAATTTCACTCAACCTTTGTGTTGACTTTTAGTATGTTTATCTCAGGTAACTAAGCACCTTATGGCATGGAGTGGCACGGACTTGAAGATGGCTAAATTGTTATCATTCAAACTTTATGTTTTCATATAGATTTTGAGACCTCTCTGTTTGTAAAAACTCTGATGAAATAATGAATGATAACTTATCTTGTAAAAACGTCTCTTTTGAGTCATTTTCTATGATTATGACTGTTGTACTATGAAATAATACCCCAAATTAGCTTCCGCTGCTATATGTCAAAAATGGGGGTGTTATACCTGAATTTACTCTGATTTCTTTAAATTGAATGTGACATTTTATTAAATGTGTCTTTTGAGGTCGTTTTCTGTAACTTATGTGTATGAACTATGAAGTAGCACCCTAAGTGGTATATTTGTTGTGTTGTGAATTTTTGGGGGTGTTACAGAGTGGTATCAAAGCTCAAGTTATAGCGAACTAGGTCATTTTCAAAACCTGGACTGTAACACCCCCAAAAATGTGTCGCAGCGGAAATATGTCCGGGGGCGTTACTTCATAATACAATAGCACAAGATACAAG
>BQNB010015455.1:29773-57073 GCA_026074375.1 Tanacetum coccineum
CCAAACGAACATTTTTTGGGATTCAGCTTCATGTTTATTGCTTTTAAATTTTCAAAAGTTTCTGCAATGTCTGCCAGGAGATCTGATTGGTGAGATTTACACTATATACCATATATAATATATAATAAAATATAAAATATATATAAGTCTAAAAATCAAGATCAATAAAACCGAGAAGTAGTATAGAGTGTTCCCGGGTCGTTTATCCCCAACGAGGCTGTACTGGAGAATCGATACAGTCGAAAGATTGGAGTTTGAATGAGGAAAATGATTTGGGAGTGTGAAAAGCTAAATTAAACAATACTAAACTAAAACGTTTAAGAAAAAACCTAAAAATTATGAAATTTAGCTAACAAACGAAAGCACGAATCCCGAACAAAGGGGGGAAAACCTAAAAACTTCAAAATTGAGCCTACGAAGGAATTTTTGGTTCTAAACTACTCTAGGGAACAAATAACGAAGAATGAAAAAGACTAGACCAAAAACGGATTTCGTTTGACCCAAAAACGAGTCAAGACAAAATCCCGCACCCGGACCGTTCTTTAAAAAGTAAAAAGTTGTAAAAATGACCCTACGAAAAGTTTTATATTTTTCCTACAAACTATATGACAAAATAAATTTTTCTAAAAAAGAAAAATATTTTTTTTTATAATTTTTGTATTTTTTATGAATTATTAAAAGTTTAAACTAAATTAAATAATAAAAAATACTAAATGACTACGAAAAATTCTGAAAATTTTATACAAAATACTTAACACTAAGAAAGTCCTAAGAAAAATAAGAAACAAAAATAAGCTTAAGAAATAAGCCCGAAATTAAGCTAAAACAGCTTATAGGCTGTTTGGGCCAAAATGTGTATAAGAGTAAATGCCCTTGAAACTCCAACAGAAAAGTCCAAGGGCGCAGCGATGGAGGGTGTGTACAGAAATGGGATCTTGTGTCGAGTAGGTCCCTGGGTTCGAGTCTTGCCACCCCGGATCCTCTTGTCCTTGTTTCCCTCTATTTTTTTTTTTGAAAACTTCAAAAAGCAAAGTTTTAAAGCTCGTGGGGCTTAACAACTTTGTCAACTACAACTTTTTGTGATAAGCTCTAAATAAGCTGAAAAATCAGCTTAAAATGACAGTTTTGCTTAAAGTGGCTTAAAAGTGAGAAAAGCTAAGTCTTTGGGCTTATGGTGACACTTAAGCTAAGACTTGGATTAAATAAGTCTAAAAAGACTAACTATAAACCTAGATAATCTATAAAGCTAGATCTAAAACAAAATAAGCTGAATCATTTTAATATTATGGACAAAGAAGCTAAAAACAAGGCTTAAGGCTAAAATGGCTTAAGGTTTTGGACAAATAAGCTAGGTAAAAGGAGTAATAAGCAAAAATCTTAACAATATACCCTAAATAAGCTGTTAAGAGCAACAATGAGCTTATGAAATAAGCTAAATAAGCAAGAGGGAAAAAATAAGCAGTCCCTCACCTAAGCTTGAACAAAAACAGTCAAAAGGCAAGTTGAGGCTTAAAATTAAGCCATCAAATAAGCTTTTTAAGAGCTGAAACTAAAGGGGCTTATACAAGAGCGATAGGCTCTGAATAAGCCAAGAATTTGGTTTTTAGTACACTATAACTAAGAGAAAAGGCTTAAAATCCTCCCATGTTTGCACCAGGGAGTATTAAAGCCTTACTCAAGTGGCTTATTTGACAGCTTTTTAAAAGCTGTCAAATAAGCTTAAATTAAAAAGAAAAGTGAAAACAGATTGAGTACCCTAGCTATTGGATTTGTGCACCAACTTTTTGACTTTTAAAAACCATTTTAGACTGCTGAATTTTGAAAGTGAAAAAGCTTCTTTTGATTATAAAAAATTTGAACACTTAAAACCTTGTGGTTATTGGACTCATCAAAGTCAAAAGACCCACAAGGTTATTGAAACAGTGTGATTATAACAACACAAAAAACTAGACTTTTTTGACACTTAAACTCAAACTCCCAAGTGCTTAACTAAATAAGCACTTGTGGTGTTTTTTTTTAGTCACAGTTTAAAAAGATAGTTTAGAAATCTTTTGAAAAACGATTTTGAACTTTAAAAACTTTTGAAACAACTTTAAATAAGCTTAAAACTTATGCTTAAACTAACTAAATGACCATAACCCAAACACACAACCATTTTGACCCGTTTTCATCTAAAATACCTCTTAACCCAAACACCTTAAAGTCTAACTGACCAATATCAATTTTTTATCTAAAATCTATTTTAAAGCTTAAACTGACAAAACCTTATATCTACTCTATTTTATACTAACCTATTTGAACTATTTAAGCACTAAAAGTCCTAGCTTATTAAGAAGAATAAGCTAGTTTCTCAGCTAGCTACTTATACTACTTTGACAGAATTAAAGTAGAAATGAAACTAAATGAATTTTAACTAAGAAAACTTAAAGCATTTGAGTAACTAAACTAACTAAACTATTTGAACAGGATTTAAGGAAAACAAAGGAATAAGCTACTTGAATTAAGCTATGTATATGCTAAGATGAAATTTAGAAAATGAAACCTGAATTTTTAAGTAGTCTCAGACCTAGCCACTCTATCTGAATGAGTGGCTTAAAGCATGAACCTAATGGCTTCCAAAGCCTCTAAACCTTGAGCTTAAAAGCTCAATAAGCTAAAATTAGCTTATTCTTCCAAATAGCTTCCAAAAAGAATCAAATGAACACTTATGAACTCAAATAGACTAAAAACAGTTTTAAAAAGCTTCTAGTGTCATTAAAACACTTTTAAAACAAGAGAAGATAAAATAAGCTAATGTGAGCTTATTTGACCAACGGTTGACTATATTTGACTTTTTTTTAAGCTTTGACTTGTATAAGTAGAATGAGAAAAGCTTATAAGAGCAACTAGAAAGGCTTTTAGAACAGTATTGAAGTAAAATGAGAGCTTAAACTGAAAATAAACTTGATATTAAAGAAAACAACGATTACAAGAATTCTAAAGAAAATTACAACTGAAAATTAAAACAGCTAACTCACTTAAAAACTACTTAAAAACTAACTTGAGCTAAAAACAACTACATAAAACTGACTGTTTGCCACAATGGGCTTACACTTGCTTTTATAGAAAAAAAACGAGCTAGGGTCTTCCTTTTTCATGTCTTCTTCACTTGTGTTTCTTTGTAGACACATAAAGTGCATTGTGTTTGTTGTGAGAGTGCTAAGGAAAGCACAAACAATCCTGGCCTTCAATTCTTCAAAAATCAATCATCACAGCCGTTGGATTAGGCTTGGGGAATTGTGGGATTGCCAAATGGGATTAGGGTTTTAGTGGAGGAGGGGGGAAAGTTTTATCCATGGGGTGGTTTGGGTTGCAGGGTAAAAGAGGGGAAGAAATCCCGTGATTTGGTCCTGGGTTTTTGGGTTTCAAAAATGGCGGGAAAGAAAAAGTTATAAAGGTTGGGGGTGACAGGGCATGGGTTTGGGAAATGGGCAAAATTGGCCCCTCAAAGTGATATGTCACTTTGCATCCATCGTCCTTGTGGTTAAATAACTTTAGGGACTTGGCAAAACAAGTCCCCAAGGGTTATAATTGTTTGCATAAACCGTCCTTGGTGGATTAAGTCTTAGACTTGACTGAAATGGCCCTTGAAGTTACACTTTGGCATTTAGCAGTTTCCCCCTTGTCTTTCTTTCTCTCTTTCTTGGTGTAATTTAACTTAGGCGAATTTGCAATTTCAGTCCTATAGTTTTATTTTTTTTTCTTTGACTTCATTTTGACTGTGACCATGTATTTTTTGATTTGGTGTTGACTTTGCACTTTTGACCAGTTGGACTTTTTGATGACTTTTTGACTTGATAGACTTTTCGGCTTCGATTTGCTTTGTCTTTCACAAGTCTTTTCCATTACGTAGTCGCGTTTTGTCGTTTTGGCTTTGTTTTTCGTCCTTTTCTTAGGTACTCGTTCCTGCACAATACATTTGCAAAACAAGTTATATTTGGCATGTTTATGTCGTTTTTGGTCATTAAGCTCGTTTTTTAAAGGTAAAAGGTAGTGTGTGTAATTAAGCAACATACCATTAAGTACTGTTAAACCTTTTGTGAATAGAGTTAGACTCCAAAAAACTGTTTTTTCATAAAAAACTCATTCTTCCTTTAGAAGCCTTTTAATAACACAACAACATCTTAGAAACAAATTTGTTCAAAACAATAGGGTAAGACTGCTGAGGTTATATGCAGTTAGTGTGTTGGGGGAAAAGGCTGAAAACTGCTGTTAAGCCCTCAACAGGTTGTAATTGGGAACCAAAAAGATCTGGCACAAAGTCCAAATTACAATGGTGATCAAAGTCCTAGAAATTGTGCTACTTTCAAATCCATAGGCAGACCCAAGTCCAAAATGGCTTGGGTCCCTAAGAGGGAAACTTTAATCTCTTATATCTCAATGTGCTGATGTATTCAACATATAGCCCACCTTTAACAGATACAAAGGAAATGTTGTTAGTGGGTGTTCAGGCACATGAATGGAAACATGGCCTACCTTGCTGAATAATCATGAACGTTATAGTGGCCATGTTGCTTTTGAAGGAATCAGTAAAGGTTAGTAAAACTGGTACAGGTAAAATTAAAATGGGAAAGTTAGATTTTGAGGATGTGTGCTTTGTGAAAGAACTACAACATTTTAATCTCTTTTCTGTGTCACAGATGTGTGACAAGAAGAACAAAGTTCTTTTCACTGACACTGAATGTCTTGTTTTGTCTCCTGAATTTAAGTTACCTGATGAAAATCAAGTATTACTTAGAATCCCCAGACAAAACAATATGTACAGTTTCAATTTAGAGAACATTGTTCCTTCTGGAGGTTTAGCTTGTTTAATTGCAAAGGCCACAATTGATGAATCTAACAAATGGCATAGGAGGTTGGGTCATGTTAACTTTAAAAACTTAAACAAACTTGTGAAGGGAAACCTTGTAAGAGGTTTACCTTCAAAGATTTTTCAAAATGACCACACTTGTGTTGCTTGTCAGAAAGGAAAGCAACACAAGGCCTCCTGTAAGGCCAAATCAGTGAGCTCTATTAGTCAGCCCTTACAGCTTTTGCATATGGATTTGTTTGGACCTACATCTGTAAGGAGCTTAAACCATAAGACTTATTGCCTGGTTATCACTGATGATTTTAGCAGGTTTAGTTGGGTGTTCTTCTTAAGAACTAAGGATGAAACTAGTGGAATCCTTAAGGACTTTATAAGACAAATTGAGAACCAATTAAATCAAAAAGTTAAAACTATTAGATGTGATAATGGTACAGAATTTAAGAACAGGGATTTTATTGAATTCTGTGGGTCAAAAGGGATCAAGAGGGAATACAGTAATGCCAGAACTCCACAACAAAATGGAGTTGCTGAAAGAAAGAACAGGACCCTTATTGAGGCTGCTAGAACTATGCTAGCAGATTCATTTTTACCTAACACTTTTTGGGCTGAAGCAGTTAGTACTGCTTGTTATGTCCTTAATAGGGTATTAGTGACAAAGCCTCAAAATAAGACACCTTATGAACTTGTAACTGGTAAAATTCCAATCATAAGCTACATAAGACCTTTTGGGTGCCATGTGACCATCTTGAATACCATTGACCACCTGGGCAAGTTTGATGGGAAATCAGATGAAGGGTTTTTAGTTGGGTATTCTCTACAAAGCAAGGCTTTTAGGGTATACAATTTAGAAACCAAGAGAGTTGAAGAAAACCTGCACATAACCTTTTTAGAGAATAAACCAAATGTTGCAGGAAAAGGACCAACTTGGCTGTTTGATCTTGATTATTTAACTGATTCAATGAATTATCAACCTGTGAGATCAGAGAATCAAGCTAACAAACATGCAGGTCCACAAGAAGCTAATCAAAATGCAGGTACAGAAGAAAATATTGATGCAGGTGATTCTCTAATAGAAGCTGAATCTGCTCAGGACTACTTTGTACTGCCAATATGGTCTTCTTATACTTCAACAGTCAAGAGCTCAAAAGCAGGTGAAGAACCTACCAAGCATCCTGATTTCCAGCAAGTAGATAAGGAGGATCAAGTCTTTTTGGATGAGCTTGAAAGACTTAAAAGGCAAGAACAGGATGCTAATGATGCAGCTGAAGCTCTCAGGAAGGAGTTTGCCCAAGAAACTGAGGATTTGCTTCTATAAGCAGGGGCTGCTAAAGCTAGCAGTATTAACATAGTTAATACTGTTAGCACACCAGTTAGTACTGCCAGTCCTTATGGTGGAGTATCCTTCACTGATCCAACCAATACTGACCAAGATGATTCAGAAATACCTGCACTTGAGGAAATTTATGCAAATCCTACTGATGGTATTTTAACCAATTCATCTTATGATGATGAGGGTGCAGAGGCTGACTTCACAAATTTAGAACATGTTGTAAATGTCAGTCCTATTCCCACATCAAGGATTAACTCTATTCATCCTTTAACTCTAATACTTGGAGATCCACAATCAGTAGCTCAAACAAGAAGCAAAGTGACTAAAAGTTTTGGAGCCCATGCTTTTGTAAGTTATATTCAAAAGCAAAGGAGAAATAATCATAAGGACTTCTAGCATTGTTTATTTGCTTGTTTCTTGTCTCAAAATGAACCCAAGAAGATCTCTGAAGCACTTGAAGACGAAAGCTGGGTTGATGCAATGCAGGAAGAACTGCTGCAATTCAAGATTCAGAAAGTTTGTATTCTTGTAGATTTGCCTTATGGGAAGAAGGCAATTGGAACAAAATGGGTTTACAAAAATAAGAAGGATGAGAGAGGAGTTGTGGTTAGAAATAAGGCAAGGTTAGTTGCTTAGGGACATAGGCAAGACGAAGGGATATATTATGATAAGGTTTTTGATCCTGTGGCTAGGATTGAAGCCATTAGGATCTTTTTAGCCTTTGCCTCTTACATGGGATTCATAGTCTATCAAATGGATGTGAAAAGTGCCTTCCTGTATGGGAAAATTAATGAGGAGGTCTATGTGTCTCAACCTCCAGGTTTTATAGATCCTAGGAATCCTAAGAAGGTATACAAAGTAGTGAAAGCTCTATATGGTTTACACCAAGCTCCTAGAGCCTGGTATGCTACTTTATCTACTTTCTTGTTGAAGAATGGATACAGAAGAGGAACTATTGACAAGACTCTTTTCATTAAGAAGGACAAACATGATATCATATTAGTACAAGTTTAATATTGGATTATATCATATTGGTTCTACAAAGAAATTTTGTGTGCTGAAATTTGAGGCATAATTAAGAGTATATTTCAGATGATTTATATGGGATAGCTCACTTTCTTTCTTGGATTATAAGTCAAACAAAAGAAGATGTGAATCCTTTATACGTCAGATAATAAGTTGCAGATATCCTGAAGAAGTTTACCTTGTTAGTGTTAAGACGCTTAGTACACAAATTGAACCCAGAGCCTTTAGTCAAGGTGCGAGAAGCCAGTGATGTGGTATGTAGCATCTTATAGAACCATGATTGGTTCTTTGAAATGTAATTGACTGTGCTTCTAGTCCTATAATATTTTTTACAATCTGTTGCTTGTTTCTAGGTTCAGGTCGACTCCAAAGGACCTCCAACTACGTGTTTGTTAAAGAATCTTTCGTATCTAAAAGGCAAACCCAAAGTGGGCCTTTGGTATCCTAGAGTGTCCTCATTTGACCTGGAAGCCTACTCAGATAGTGATTATACTAGAGCAAATCTTGATAGGAAATCTACAACAGGAGGTTGTCAATGTTCTTGTCAGGGAATTATTTCCTTGGCAATGCAAAAAAGCAAGACCATTGGTGGCTACTTTCTAGGCTTCAGAGCAGTAATATAGTTATTGCTGCAAATTTGTTGTGGGTCAATGTTTTGTGGATTCAAAATTAAATGATAAGACAATGGTTCAATTCATGAACACAAAGATCTACATTGAAAATGAAAGAACTATCTGCAATTGGTACGAATCTAGTATAAGCAGGTCCAAAACAAAAGCATTATTGCAATAAGGCACCACTTCATTAAGGATGCTTATGAGAATAAACTTATCCAGGTGCTTAAAATCCATACTGATGACAATGTAGCTAATCTTCTCACCAAGGCATTTGATGTTAGTAAGTTCCAGTTCTTGGTTATTACTATTGTGATTATCAATCCATAAGCTGCATTAGCTAAAGGGGGGCAATATGATTTGTTGTATAGTTTGTATGAAGTGTTCAGTGTGCAGAAGCATTTTTAACCATCAGTGATGAATTTTAAGAAGTTAATTGTGTTTTAAAGATTTATAATGAAGATATTAAAGTCGAAGTGAAGGATTGTTGTTGCCCAAAAATTTGTTTCATTCTTTGTTTGGCAAAAGTTAGTACCGACAAGGAAAGTTAATACCGTTGGGCAAAGAAGATACCGCTATAGAGACGTTGAAGAAAATACCGCCAAGGGTATAAAGTGTAAATTGAAACGGTTTCATTTGTATATAAAGGTTTGTCTAAACATATAAACCCATCTTAAATTGCACAGTTCACTTACGAAATCTCTCTTCAATACCTTATCTTCCATACAAGCCCTAAACTCTCCCTCATACGTAACACTCACTAATTCAACCACAATGGCTGTTCTTGAATCATGCCCTAAGCACAATATGGTCGCTTATTTAGAGAAGACTAAAGGGAATGCAGAGTTTCATGAGGTTATTGATTTTCTTGCGCGAAGCTCCATTCATAATGCTCTCACTGTAAGTCCAGTAGTCTCTACTACATTTGTTGAACAGTTTTGGATGTCTGCTAAATCCAAAATAATCAACAAAGTTTAAGTTACATTACTACCAAAGAAGCAGGCAGAGCGCTGTGTCTATCACTTAACACCAATAAGAAGTGATCTTCTTTTTATGATGTTGATGGGATGATACTCTACCAAATTAGGCTATATTTTGATTGCTATACACTGCATGTGGTATAAGGTGGATTTAACTGTGTTAACATTTAATAAAGCTTTGTTTTCACCCCAATGGAGGTTTCTGTTTCATACAATGAATCATTGTATTAGTTCAAAAAGCACCTCTTGGGATCAAATTCCCACTAACATTGCCACTGCTGTCATTTGCTTAACATCTAATCAGAAATATAATTTTTCTAAATTACATTAGTTGATGGTATGCTATACACATAGATGCGAAAGAAAAAGTTAGTAATGTATACACGTTTTAAATTTGTGATCTTTATGTGTATAACAACTAATGAATGTACCTGAACCTTTATACATTTTCCTGTAATGTCTGTTGACAAGTTAAAGTTTTCTTCCTTTAATGGTGAAAAATTGTAAACAATATTTCAGGAAAGTCACATATATAATTGCTCTAATGTTTGTACAATCAACTGAGGATGATGTGTCTACTCATAAATACCATCTGATTCCACAACCTACACCCTCCTCCTCCCTCACCTAAGTGAAGCCATTATTAAGCCTTAGTCTGACCCATCACCTAGACCTTCACCTACTACTCATATTCCTGATTCCATTCCAGAGGTTTCTGGTGGGAATTAAGGAGGTCAGTCATCTAGTGATAGATCCCTTTTAGGTAGAATTATGGTGTGCATGACACTCAAATTGTCTATGATCATTTGAGTAACTCTTGATGTACACAGGTTACAAATCAAGCCAAGGAAATTAAACACTTGAAGGCACAGATCAAGCTCAAGAAGAAAGCCAAACCTGTTATTACACACCACAGAGCTTAGATAAAGAGTGTATCCTTAAAGCAAAAATTAGTAGGAAAGAAATCCTTGAAGTCAAACTAGATAGCAAAAGGAGTATGTATCCAAAGGATGTAGGAAAATTGCCAAGCAGAACCTTCAATCCATAAAGATCCCATTATCTTATGAGACTTTCTGAAGATACTTTAGATTATATAGAGACATGAAGATGCTCACGATGTGGTGAGGGACAAGAGAGTGTAGTGAATGAAGATAAGGAGACGTTGATGATGAAGTTAGTACTGAAGATAAACGTAGTACTTCTCAACAAAAGGTAGTATTGACAAGGAAAGAAGTTAGTACGACAGACCAAATGTTTAGAACTGACAACCCAAAGTTTTATACCGACAAGGTAAAAGATAGTTACCAGTAGTCAGATGAGGTACTGTTGATCAAAACTGAAGGAAGAAGGTCTACTCCAACCACTCCAACAACTACTCCTACAATTTTGGAGATGATAAACCATTGCTCAAGTTTCTACTCAACATAACCGAAATCCAAAGCGGTTTTCAAGAGAAAAGAGAAAGGAGTAGAGCTTAAGGATGATTATGAGACTGAGAGACCCTAGGCCTACTTCAACCAGTCATTATTGACAAAACTCCTTCTTCAAAGATTGATCCAAAGATAAGGGAAAAGAAAATTGAAGAGGAAGATGAGTTTGATACTGAATCTGAAGGTATTCCTGAAGCTGGAAAAGAAGTTAAGCAACTTACCTAGGGATGAAGAATGGCTAGAAAGTTTCAAGATGATTTGGGAAAACAAAAAGAAAGAACAATATTAGCTTAGTGAAATATCTACAAAGACGTGCCTTTCAGATGAATAATGACTTCATCAATCAAGAATTGAAGCTGATAGACTTCTAGCTCTAAGACTTCAAGATGAAAAGAGATAGCATTACTGAAGAAGAAAGATCAAAGTTCCTTCATGATAACAATTGCAACTCAAAGAAATGTTTTCTGGCAGACGCAAAGAGCTATTGCAATCAAAACAAACCTCCTACAAGAACTCGCCATAGGAATCAAATGATGACGTTATCTGAAGTCAAGTTGGAACAAGGAAACACTCAGAACTTAAAGATCAAAACTTTTTGAAGAAATACAAAGCTTTGTATTAGAAATTGAAGAGGATTGAAGAAAATTACACTACTTTTGGTTTCCACTAGGAGAAAGAGGATTAAGGAGATGAATGAAGGAGTAAAAGACACTGATCAGAAGAGATTAAAGGAAGAAGACACAGATTTATAAAAAAATATATAAATGTACCCTGCTAAGTTAGAATTGTACATGCGCAGGTAAGATAAGAGAGAAAAGGGGGTCATATCAAAAATTTGCAAGGAAAAATGCCAAGAAAACAGTCAGATGTTGACAATGATGATGAACATAGAAAATGCCTAAAGATTGTTACCTTTGAAGGTACCATAGATAGTGAGATAATGGAGAAGAAATCATTTATTGCTAGGTTGAACAAAGTATCATTACTAGATGGGGACTGTCTTGTTATATACAGAGCCAATGGGAACTTCAGAGCATTTAACTATCTCATGGAGGTACTTCATATATTTGATAGGCAAGATTTATATCACTTATATAACTTGATGATGGAGCAGTACTCAGAAATTACACTAGAAGGAATTGAGTTAATTCTTTGGGGAGATTTGAAGATAATGATGGAATCCTCAACTAAAGAAAATAATCAAAGTGATTTCTAGAGTAATCAACAGGATTGGAAGATTGTCACTTGGAGATTGTATAAAGCTTGTAGAGTTTGCATACTAGAATTTAAAGATGGGACAGTCATCCCATATTGTTATATTAAAAAGGATATAGCCCTCTTTCCAAGGATTTATTGCAAAGAATGCTTGATCTAGGATTGGAAGTTGAAAGAGAAAGTACTGTTTCCCTTGATTTGATAAGATTTATTAAGCAACAAATTGATAAAAATTAATGATGTAAATAGAGATGAAAAGGGTTTGAGTGTTGGCTAACCACCATACAACAAATGGTCATCAGTTCACCATGCTTAACATGCATAAGAACTGGCTAGTCCATTAGCAAACAACTTGTGGTAAAGACTTCTCAAATCCGTTTATGGTTGACAATTTACCAAAAATTGTAGAGTTTTCAACTCACCTTGCTTCATGGTGAAGAGTTGGCTAGTCCAAGATCAAACAGTTCTTGGTAAAGACTACTCAAATCTGTTAAGAGCTGATAGTTTGCTAAAAACTATATGGTTTATCAATGCACCATGTTATGGCAATGAAGCATTGGCTAGTCCAAAAGCAAACGGTATTTAGTAAAGACAAATCAATTCCATTAATGGTTGACAGTTTACCAAAAACTATACGGTAATTAACTCACCATATTTTTCAAATAAAGAGTTAATTATCCCAGAGCAAACGGCTACTGGTAAAGGAACATCAAATCCATGTATGGCTGGTAGTTTGCCAAAAGCTACAAAGCCAACTTAGTTGGATTGTTGCTGAAAAGATGTTGTAGTGTTGCTGAAAAGACAAAGCTGCTGATAAAGATGGAAAGATTATTAAAGATCCAGATGTGTTAGAGTGTCTTTGTGTGTATACATCCCTCCAGGAGAACATAAAGATTAACCTTTAAGAAAACATTAGAGTTAAAAGAGTTTAACAATCATGTTCTAGGGAGGGATTTGTTGGGAATTATTCATTCCTGACTTATACCTAGTAGTGATAATGATTTTAGTACCGATAGTTAATAGTTAGAACTGCATTACAAGACTGTTTAAGATACTCCTCCGATAGTAAGTACCTTGTAGTAGAAAAATAGGTTTAGTACCAATTTTAAGAGATATGTATGATATATCATAGAAAGATATTTATATCTTTTCGCTTTTTGTAATCCTGTTAGGGTTTATCCAATAGTCCTATAAAAGTGAACCCTCACGGGAGATATTTATAATTATCAGTTCAATATACCTCGCATACAAACATATCTCATAGGTTAGTAATCTTGAAATCACTTTAACAGATACAATAGAAATCAAAGTTTAGTTTTCATTTCTTCTTAATACTATTGTTTAGATTCCCGCTATACAACTATTATTCATATCATGTTTCTATATAGTCTATCAGTATATAACAAGATAGCTATCACCTTAGCAGGCTAAAAGATCTGTTTTTAAGCTTTGGGGACTCACAAAGAAGATTTGAAAGGTGAGAATTCATGCAAACGGTTTACCATGAAGATTTAAGAATAGAAGTGTGTGGTTGTGAGGAGGAGGTATGTGAGATTTGGTGAGATGTAGTGAAGAGGGTTGCAATATGATGTTATCAGGATTTGAAATATGTTGTGGAGAATGTAGTTAGAGAGTGAAATGGGAGATAAAGGAGGTGAGTATGGTGAGAAATGAGTGTTACCTCCAAGAATCAATGATTGATTATTGAGACTTTTTCACCATAGTTTTTCTAGGAGAAGACATATTTAAGTGATAAGAGTAGTGGTGAAGAGGTAAATGTTTTATATATTAGAATATTGGCAAAGCAATATATGCTAGTATTGAGGTGTATATAAAGTGTTTTTGAAGATAATGGAAATGACAGCCTTTTTATGAGTGGATTAGTCAAAGGAATACAAAAAACAAGTAAGACATGCAAAGCAACATGTATGGTGTAGGCTGTCCCTAAATTTAGGCCGTTCCCCTAATATCAGGGGGCCGCTAATCATTTATGGGGCCGTATCTGCTGTGGTTTTAAAATTTTTTTAGAAGATTAGTCTTTTTGTGTTCTGAAATTTTATAAACAGGGTTTGGAAGGGTGGTAGTGATATAACACCATTCATCAAGAAACATACAATGCTATATCAAATGACTATATAAAAAGAGATCATGCAATATGATCAAGTATAATCATACAGTAAATTCACTAATTGTCATATAGGCATGCAAAGATCATGGCATTAGTTATATTGTGCACTAACATAAAAATAGTGGCAATGAATAAGAGCCTAATCAAAAATACATAATTTAAGTAATCATCAAGAAAAATCTTAACTAGTATTTGAATCAACACTTGAGTCTTTATCGAAGGATATGTAGATGATGGATTGAAGATGAGTGGGATGAACCCATGGTTTCATGGATCCCTAATATGTTTGTATTTTGGATTACGGAGATGAGGGTTGGTGTTGATAATGTGTTTATATAGACGACTTAAAATGATTCCATATGGTATTGGAGTATTAGGTTGATATTTGATACTTTCGATTCTTTTAAATAAGAAAGTATTCCAAAATTGAATGGGACGTGCTAGTAGATGCAATACATCAAGTGACATGATGATTCCAAGAAAAGGGTGAGTTTTATTTTGAGTACCAAAAGGCATTTTACTTGAAGAGATTTCATTCCAAGAACTTAGATCAAACACAAATTTTACTTCCCTTGAGAAATTTGTTTGGAAAGATGGTTTGTCCAGATATTTGTTAGGGATTTTAATAGTTGCTTTTGTGGAGTTGGGATATTAGTTTTAAAGGGTGGGAAAGAGTTTAGATTCATTCTCAAAGAGTCAAGAGATGAGTCTTCGGAGTAAGAACATTGACCTTGAGATGGAATGGAGAGAATTGACGCGAATGATTCAAATGAGTATCTAAAGACTCCTTTCAATGCCGAAAATTATGACATAAGGTGTGTTTTGATTGTTTTACATGGATTCTTACCATGGATGAGGCAAATTCAAAGTTAGAAATCTAGGACAAATGACCTCATGGTGCTTAATAATTTGTTAAGGTTAATGATTTCAAACATTGTTTTAATTTTGTCTCGTAATTTGGTAGATTCGAGGTTCAACACTCGCTTCGTGAATAGCTCTACATTCTAGATTATAAATGATTGGTTTCAACAGTTAGGTATTAGGAATCAATTTGAGATTAATGGAATGTATGATTTTTTGTGTGCGAAGTTCGTCTTCTAAACTCTTTCCCCTAAAAAAAAAAGAAAGGTCATTTAGTAAGTTCCTATCCCAAAACACTATGTCTATGTGAGTGTCATCATTGTAACAAAAGTGGAGTAATGATAACCGACCTATACATAAAATCATAATATTAATTCAAACGCTTCTTAGTTTGATTTTGCTCAAGCCAAACAATCGAAAAATACATATGAATTATGTAATCTCGAAATTTGTTGATGAGATCATTATGCATGTGTTTGAAAACGTTTTTGGGTTGTATTAACAATGCAAAACAACAATTTTATTGTGTTCCTAACGTGAGTGATTTTGTAAAATGAAATTGGGGTTTTGGTTAAAAAGAAATAATTTTTCGACAAACCCTATCAATGTATGCAAATCCTATATCTACGGGAAGCATTTTAGTTATACATTGTATCCTAGTGGTTTTAATTGAACAAATTTGAAATAAAAATGAAAAATACCCAATTTCAATTTTTGGTGTTCATCATGAACCCTAGACTCAAAATGAAAGAAATGGTTGAAATGACTTACAATTGATGATCTTAGAGATGTTAGGAATGATTATTGATGTTGATTTGATCTTCAATTTAAGTTTTAATGGTCGATTTTGAGTTTTTGGTGAATTTAGGGTTGTGTTCGTCAATGGCCGCTGGTAAGGGGGTGTTTGTTTTTGTGTTTTGAAAATTTTGGTTTCAGGTGTACATATTTCGTTTTCTCTGATGGCGATCCCATATCTCCTGGCGGTCCCTTATATATAAGGGGGCCGCCTATATGGGGGCCACCCGCAGGCAGTGATTTCTGACTTTGTTTTGACAAAAATTTGACTAGGAGGAGTGACAATTTAACTTGCATTTCGCAATTTAAATGTGTTTAAAGTACTTCGGATGAAGTATTTAAGTTGTCACGACACGGAATGGAACACGGACTAGAATTGAGACAGAAGAAAGAGATGCGTACTTAATATGATTTATGGAATGTGTTCCATCATTCCTAAACCAAGACGTAGATAGTTAAACGATTCACGTTTAAGGGGTTTAGTGAGAATGTCGGCAATGTTGTCGACGGACGGTACTTTTTCGATAGATATATGTCCTTTTTGAACATTATCACGGAGGAAGTGGTGACGAATTTCGATGTGTTTGGTACGAGAGTGTTGCACCGGGTTTTTGCTAAGGTCAATCGCGCCTTTATTGTCGCACATGATGGGAACGTCGTCGAGTCGTACGTCGTAGTCGATGAGAGCTTGTTTCATCCATAGTGCTTGTTGACATGCCTTTCCGGCGCTTACGTATTCGGCTTCGGTAGTGGATATAGCAAGAGCGGTTTGTTTCTTCGAGAACCAAGATGTCAAACAACATCCCACGAATGTACAAATACCGCTAGTGCTCTTTCGGTCCACATAATCTCCCGCATGATCAGAGTCGGCATATACTACGGTTTCTATGCCGGTCCCCTTAGGATACCATAATCCTAAGTGTGTAGTGCCTTTAATGTATCGGAAGATACGTTTAACCGCTTCTAGGTGAGAGGTTTTGGGAGCCTCTTGGAAGCGGGCACAAAGGCAGACACTAAACATGATATCGGGCCTACTTGCCGTTAGGTATAGTAAACTACCTATCATGCCACGATACTTGGTACTATCTACCGACTCACACTCTTCATCTTTCGTGAGTTTAGTATCGGAGGACATGGGGGTTTTCATTGGTTTAGAATCTTCTAGACCAAATTTCTTAAGCATTTCTTTAATATACTTAGATTGATTAAAGAAAATACCATCTTCCATTTGTTTAATTTGTAATCCAAGGAAGAAGTTAAGTTCACCCATCATGCTCATTTCGAACTCGTCATGCATGATTTTGGCAAAATCATCACACATGTCTTGACAAGTCGAACCAAATATAATGTCGTCGACATATATTTGAACAATGATGAGATTTGAACTTTTCTTCTTAGTAAAAAGAGTGTTATCTACCATTCCCATTTTATATTCATGTTTAATAAGAAAAGCTTTTAATCTATCATACCAAGCTTTGGGTGCTTGTTTAAGACCATATAAAGCTTTCTTTAATTTATAAACATGATTCGGTTTTTCGAAATCAATGAATCCCGGAGGTTGTGCCACGTATACCTCCTCATTGATAAAACCGTTCAGGAACGCACTTTTTACATCCATTTGGAATAATTTAAAATCTAAGGCGCAAGCATAAGCTAATAATATTCTAATCGACTCAAGTCTAGCAACCGGAGCATAAGTTTCATCATAATCGATGCCCTCTTGTTGGTTGTAGCCTTGAGCAACTAATCTAGCCTTATTTCGAGAAACAATACCGTTCTCATCTAACTTATTTCTAAACACCCACTTAGTTCCTATAACTGTCATATTCTTAGGTTGTGGAACTAACTCCCAAACGTCGTTAGCAATGAATTGATTTAATTCTTCTTGCATGGCGACTATCCAACTTTCATCTCCTAAGGCTTCATTTACATTCTTAGGTTCTATGGTAGAAATGAAGCAATAAAAGTTGCTTTGGTTTTGGGCTTGTGATCTAAGGGTTCTTTGGTTAAGGTTTCCTATGACATTTTCTAAGGGATGGTTCCTAGATTCCTTAATATTGACTACTTCATCAATCTCTAGAGTTTCATCCTCAACATTGTTTTCTAGATTTTTCTTTTCGATTTCCCTAATAGCTTCTTCTTCATCTAGGTCATCATCCACCAAGGGTGATGTCTTAGCAGGTGGAGGAGTTTCATCGAATGTCACGTTGAGTGATTCTTCGATTTTCCTAGTGTGTTTATTAAGAATGATATAGGCTTTACTATTTTGGGAGTAACCTAGAAAGACACCTTCGTAAGACTTTGGGTCGAACTTGGTAAGGTAATCTTTAGTGTTTAGGATGAAGCACTTGCTTCCAAACACTCTAAAATAATCAAGAGTAGGTTTCCTACCTCTCAAGATTTCATAAGGTGTTTTTCCTAGGATGGCTCTAATTAGAATTCGGTTAAGTATATATGTTGAAGTATCTACGGCATTACACCAAAACTTTTGGGGTAATGATTGTTCGTTCAACATAGTTCTACTCATTTCTTGAAGTGTCCTATTTTTCCTTTCAACCACGCCATTTGATTGAGGAGTGCGTGGAGCCGAGAAGTTATGAGTAATACCGTTGGCATCACAAAATTCTCCAAATTGCACTTCATTATCAAATTCTCTACCGTGATCGGTTCTTATTGACACTATTGTACATCCTAGTTGATTTTGGATTTTCTTACTAAAAATTTCGAATTGATCGAAGGCTTCGGTTTTATCCTTAAGGAATCTAGTCCAAGTATACCTAGAGTAGTCATCTACTATGACTAAGGTGTAACGGTTTCCTCCGTAACTCCGTACGGCGGATGGACCAAAAAGATCCATGTGGAGAAGTTCTAAGCATCTAGTCGTTGAGACTAAATTCTTAGCTTTGTGACTAGCGTGAGCTTGTTTTCCAATTTTGCAAGCATCACAAAAATGTTGATCAAACTTAATACTAGGTAAGTTTCTAACTAATTCTTTAGAGGTTAACGATTGAATGAGACGCATATTCGTGTGACCTAATCTCCTATTCCACAAAGTGGAATTTTCATCAATCGTTGCTAGACAAATTTGATCCTTGGGCTTATTTCCTAACTTCATTACGTATAAGCCTTTCTTCCTAATACCTCTACCTATGACTTTACCATTCCTAGTGATTTCACTATCATGTTCAGAGAAAGTTACTTTACACTTATTGTCACATATTTGTCCTATACTAAGCAAGTTAAATCCTAAGTTATCAACATGTTCTACATTATCTATTTTGAGAGAGTCATTAGAAATCGTACCTTTGCCAATGATGTTACCGCGAAGATTACTACCAAAAACAACATTACCTCCATTGTATGCCTTGTAAGTGGAGAAGAGCTTTCGGTTACCCGTCATATGTTTGGAGCATCCGCTATCCTTGATCCATTCATTGGGTTCCAAGTCGACTCCAAGGCATATCTCACTTGATGCATGAGCTACAAGACATGTTTCGTCTTTGACCTTCTCATCATCTTCATCACCGCTATCGCTCCAAGAACCTCCGACAAAGGCTCTTTGGTTCTTGTCTTTCGGTGGTTTTGGACATTCTCCAATAAGATGATTCGGGTCGCCGCATCTAAAACATTTTCTATCATTTTTACCGGTCTTGTCATCACGGCTTCTTTGGAACGTCTTTTTGTCGTTCCGAGGTTGTCTCACGAATCTACCTCTTCTCTTAAAGAATTTCTTGAATTTTGATCTACAAATTTTTTAGTTTTGAAATCCAACTCCGCGGTTTTGACAATGTCGTAATAAAATTGTTGACATTATTGTCACCTAGCTACCGGAACTTTAACTTTGTTACCATTATGTTGTTTTAGGTCTAGGACCCAAAAATATATTTTTGAATAAGAAAAACTTTCTCAGATATTGGTGTCTCGGTGGCGGTCCCTTATTTACTTTTGGGGGTCGCCCTGCACATTAAGTGGCCGCCCATGTTTTCTGGGGCCGTCCCTATTTAATGGACCTCCATCAGAGGACCCTTTTTCTGAGTTTTATACAAATTTTATTTTCTTGTTCCACTAGATGATGCTTCAAATAAATTAAACCCTAAACCTACTGCGTATCACCGGATGGTTTTTGATTTCTAGCATTTCTTTCAAGCAATTGTACTCTTTGCAAATTTATTTAATCCTAGTGATTCATCTTTAGTTTTTCCTCTAATTTTGAGTACATACACACTGCACATTCGAGATCAACTCCTTGTTTTTCTCGAATATTGATAATTAATCTTTTTAGTTTTCTCTACGCTCAATTATCTAAGTTAAATCTAGTGGCTTTAAGTCATTTTGTTTTTTAGTGAATCTCTTCCAGACGTCATTTTACATAATTAATCATATTCATTGTCTAAATTTATATCACAAAATGATAGTTATCATCATAAAGTAAGAGGATACAGAACATAACCCTCACTTTATGCATTAGCGAACAAGACTGTTTCGTCTTTGACATTCCTCATCATCTACAACACCGACTATCCGCTCCAAGAACCTCCGACAAAGGCTCTTTGGTTCTTGTCTTTCGGTGGTTTTGAGACATTCATTCAATAAGATTAATCGGTCGCCGAGTTTAAAACAATTTCAATCATTTTACCGGTTTGTCACACTGCTTCTTCAGGAACCGTCTTTTTGTCGTTTCCGAGATGGTCTCATGAATCTACCTCTTCTCTTAAAAGAATTTCCTGCAATCCTCACGCCATGACATACTCTTTCGTCATCACTACCGGAAGTCCGAACACTCTTCATCACTAGATTCATCTAGCCCCTTAAATGCAAAGAGATTTTCTTCAACTTTTGCTTTGACGATTTCCGAATATTTCTTGATGAACATCTCAGGACTTGAGTTTCTAATGAGCTTCATCAAGAAATAGTGATGTCAATCTTTTGTATTCTTCAATTGCCGTTACCTTTGCTCCCATTAGGATGTAAAGCCCTAACAAACTCCTTAAGTAGTTCTTACAGAATAAACCTTCATCAGAGCTTTAAGACAAGTAATAATATAGTATTAAATATATCAAAAACATAATCAAAGTTCGTCTTCGAAATGACGAATAGTTTCATATGTTGGATCCAAAGGTCTATCTTATTATCTTTGAGACTGACTATTACATGATGGGTGATTACAAGGATTTCCAAATTTAATTTAGCCATATTACACATGGAAAATTCGTTTATATTCTTTCTAGGCAAAGCGCTTGAAAATAACCATATGGCTTCATTATTTTGCAAGCCTTTTCCTTATAATCATCCATTTGTATTTTCAAAAGGATAACCTCATCAAGTTTGGTTTCCGATTTTTAATAATAGGTTAAAAATCACCATGTAAAAACATGCCAAAGTCAAGATCTTTGATTTAAACATATGTCTCGAATCTATTTTTACCTATAAATAAAACTATCGCTTCAAAAAGTGTGATCTTTGCATAGATAGCCCTTCAAATATTTGGTCGGAAACCATATATCGATCCAAGCTTTAAAATACGAATAGATTTTAAAAAACTTGAGTGACCTTGCTCCTGATACCAATTGTAGAAACCTAGAGGTGGGGGGGGGTTGAATAGTTTTACCGGTTAAGAAGCGTTTAAAAGTTTGCTTATGAAATAGTTTTGCTTCAGGATGTATTCAATCAACCAACAATATGAATCTCAACGAAAACTATCTAATAATGCATAGTAATAAAGTAAAGAGATAAAGAAAGAAACGATCAAACCAGACACCGAGATTTATAGTGGTTCGGAAACAAGCACTCATCGTTCCAACTCCACTCCCCGAGCACTCCACTTTAGAATTCACTAAGTCAACAAGCTCCCTTTAGGAGGAGAAAACCGTTTACCCGTCGCATACTTTCTATTCTTACACTAAGCTCGATGTCCGATGTCCTAATCTTAGCTAGTAACCAATCTAAACTTCACTAAGACTTCAAACACTCACAAGACATACACTCTTGATTGACACACAATCAAACACACCAATATACAATCAACAGCACTAGGATCTACACTTAATCCTATAATACAACAAAACAAATAAATCTAATGGCTCATATCTGATCTAGAAAAACATAAGAAAGAAATATCACTTGAAAACAATTCGATGTAGAAGAATACGAATGTTCTTCTCTTGCATCAAATTAGAATTGAAGAATGGAGAAAGAAAGAATTGAACACTTGAAACAAAAATCAAGATATGTTAGTGAATCAGATATTGTTTAGAAAAAAGGAGAGAAGAGAGAAAACTAATCTGGTATAAATTTTGGCAAGGATGAAGTCTGATTTTAAAATGGTTTTGGCCCCCCCCAAGTTTAAAAAATTTTAGGGACAAAAAAGTAACCGTTGCCGGTAGGCGTCCGGCCGCCCCTTAAATATAAGTGGGCCGCGCGCCCCTATAAGAGGGCCGCCACTAGACTACCGCTCCCTTTTATTTGTCCTTTTGTTGAGGAAGGTTGTATCTGTATAACCTCCATTTTGGGGGGAAAATTTGAAATTCAAATTTTATGTTTTTAATAAAACATTTCTTTTAATTAATAAATAATTTGTTTTTATATTTTTATAAAAACATTTTTTTTAGAAGTATAAGATTTAAGAAAAAATTAGTTTCTTGATCACTAATCATGTTTAATGATTTGTTTATCCATACCTTAAGTGATTAATCATAGAAATAGAATTTTATGATTATTAATTTATAAACGTTTAATTTTATCGTAAACGTTTTCACATTTTGTTATTATCAAAACATTGAGAGGTTAAAAAATATAAATAACATTTTTGGACATTATTTGTATTAACACTTTTCAAGACATCACCTTGAGGACAAGGTGGTTTTTGAAGGTGTGGGGAGTGATACTCCTATGGTTAGGATAACTATCATAGTTATTATGTTTAGGATATGTGTTGGAGTCGTGTTAGGATATGTGTTTAGGAAAAGGATTGTTATGTTTGACTCTTAATAGCTAAGTGTCGTTATCTTAGGAAAGTGTCGTGATCTTAGGAAAAGTCAAAGTCAAGTGTCAAAGGTCATAATAGCCCATAATAGGCCCATGGCCCATTTAGATATTAGAAATACTCTTTGTACTCTTTAGTTTATTATCAATCAATCAAGTTTGTCAAGTAATTCTCTAATATTCTTCTCTATTTTCTTAAGGAGCTCGCACACGCTAAAAGCGGTGCCCTATCCCGATAGAACCCCTAACAGGGTCGTATCAATTGGTGCTTTCATTAAGAGATCGCATTGAGAGGGCTACCAATTTAGGGTACTAAAAACAAATTTTTTACTGTTCTTTCATTGTACTCATGGCTGAAAACACAGTGAGGTTGTGGCTTAAGGACCACCAAGACGCGATGGAAAAGCTGGCACGCCAACAGGTCGTGACTTTCCAAGCTCTGTTTGATACATTACGAGCCGAGTTACAAGCAACTCGCGGGCTGCTACAAAATCGGCAGGCAGGCGGGGATGATCAAGGTGCTTTATTATCACGATCTATGCGGTTGAACGTTCCTAAATTTTCGGGAGTCGATCCAGAAACTATTTGTTTTGTGTTTTCCATTGTACACCCATTTAAGTGTTTTCCCATGTCATTATCCTACCCTTAATCATTCTTAATCCTAACCTTTAGCTTACTCGAGTTAAGAAATTAAGCAATCAGAGGTGTCTCGTTCATGGATTTGGGCGAGCATTTGTGGTTTTGTCGCATTTTCTGAAGTATTGGTATTGGTAAAGATTGCATTATAAGAATGATTCACCACGTAAGACTTTATGTCGTGTCAACCCATTTGCCTTTTACAATAGTTGCATCTAGACTCTAGTGGTGGAGATTAGTATCCTTGTCATGCTGATGATAGAATACTCATCATAACTGAGCAATTGAGTGATTACCCAAAAATGAACACATAGATTAGTGAGAGTATGAGTGTGATTTCATTTTTCTTTCATGAGGTGCTCGGTTTTGAATTTTCTAGCTTAGGTAGTTTTTAAATTCATGTCTTCCAGGACAACTTGGGAGATATCTTTTTCAGAATTATTTAAATGCTCTACTTGAGGGCAAATAGAATTCAAGTGGGGAGATATTTGATAACATCAAATGTTTAATACTTTTCTATATCAAATTATCATGTTTATTGCCTTGTTTTGTATTATTTTTATATGAATCTAGTACTTAATTCGTTCATATTACAGGTGTAACACCCCCAAAATGGGTCGCAGCGGAAAGATGTCCATGAGCGTTACTTTATGAGTACATTGCACAAGATATGAGAGAACGACCTCTAAATGTGTCGTTTAAAAAGTAATCTTGTAAAGTTTGGACTCCAATGCACATCACTTATGTCAAGCACCCTATTCACCTGAGAAATACATGCTTAAAAGTGTCAACATAAAGTTGGTGAGTTCATAGGTTTATGTAAGTATACATGTTGAAATCAAATGTTTATAAAGTATTGTATGACCATTTCAATCCTTATAATAGTCACAAAAATATAAGTATAAATGTTGGAAATCAAAGATTTATAAAGTGTTGTATGACCATTTCAATCCTTATAATAGTCACAAAAATGAAGTATAAATATTGAAATCAAAGGTTTATAAAATGTGTATGACCATTTAAATCCTTATAATAGTCACAAAAATGTAGGTATAAATGTTGGAAATCAAAGATTTATAAAGTGTGTATGACTATTTCAATCCTTATAATAGTCACAAAAATGTAGGTGTAAATTTTGGAAGTCAAATATTTATAAAGTGTGTGTGACCATTGTAACACATACAATAGTCACGAAAATGTGATTACGACCGCACTAAGTTCATAACACCGAGACTCCAACTTGTATGTATGCCAATATTTTCAGGCACTATAAGTGTTCATGTGAATGTAGTTTAATGTTCTGACATGGTATACGTCCGTTAGTTTAATCCGTCGAACTAGTGAGCGCTACTCACCCAAACGGGGATGTCAATCCCAAATAGATCTATTTTATAACATTCACGCTTACCCACTGTAATTAACAGTTCATGCCACTTAAGCTAATCCGTAATCATTTGAATGAAAGTAAAGTTGTTGCGTCCATAAGTGAAAACAAGTAATGTATCCCACTGAGAGATATGTAAATGAGTATGTAACGAGTTTGTAATGAGTATGTAAACGAGTTTGTAAACGAGATTGTAAATAAGTTATGAGAACAAGTGTGTAAACTATTTTGTAAATGCGCATGTATTCTCCCCCAAAAGAGTTATAAAGAAATAAAATAGGGGTCATGAAACTCACCATAAGTGATGGTATGAATGTATGAGTGATCAATCAATATATATTGGTACAACTAGCCGGAATGCAACCTAATTAAATATAAGTTGTATGAGAATGTATACTTGAACAATAATACAACAATGCATCTATTAAGCTAGATCACCACCCTATAGTTTTGTTTAGTTCATAAGATAAAACAATGTATATATTATGTCCATAATTCAATTGTCCAACAAGTCTTCACATGTGAAGCTTACAGTTTATATGACTTTGATATTTAATGTCTTTGTGTATAAATATACTTGAAAAAAATAGATTATATATTGTATTAGTTATTTAGCGTTTAATATATATATATATATATATATATATATATATATATATATATGTTTAAACATTTAGAAAATAATCTATTAGTCCAACAATTAAATTTGGTCACTTATACTTGTTTTACCATTTTTATTATTTATAAAACGTCCAAGTATATATAGTTTAATTAAACTAGTAAATGATTTATATAAAGTTTTAAAACGCGTATTAATAATATATAGATGATACACTATCGTTTCTTAAGGTTTTTATAGGCCAAACGGACCCGAATACACTCGTAAAGCCTATTTTAAATTCTTAACAGCTTCTACATAAAATCATAAAAGCTGAAATTTATATATAATCACCGGTTTCTCGTAAAATCCATATCTTCTTCGTTTTAAGCCCGATTTTCAAGTTTCTAACATCCCCGGAATCATGGGAAGACGTACTATTATATTCTTGAGTTCAAAATATGCCTAGAAATCCGTGCCAATACCAGATTGGTCGGCTGTTCCAGTAGGTATATTATATGTTTCTTGTTTTCGTGATTTTTACCAAGTGTGTTATACTACAAATCCTCTAATTTGTCCAATACAACTACTTGTGTAAAATTAAGCCCTCTACATTATAGCCCTCTAATTAATCTTTCAATTCATGGTTAATTATTAAAAACACAAATAAATAAGTCATAACTTTATGTAAACTAATTATAAAAACACTAAAGCTACAACTAATTTTATAAATCATCATACACTTGTAATATCTCAAATTTAATGTTTTTTATGGGTCTACAATATTTGTAACATCATTTTACCATATGAACATATACGTTCGAAAATATATAAGACTTGATTCTTGATATAACTTGTTAAAATAAAAACCTAGGTGGTGATTTCACTAATAAACAAGATGCATAAAATATAAGAAATATATATGAAAATAAGGAGATGTATATGAACCTTTGTATGAATGATAATGAAGGTAATGAACACTACAAAACCTATGCAAACCCTTTGTTTGTATCTAGTCCCAAACCCACTTGAAAGACCTTGAATACTTGCTTGTAAAAATCAACCAATCTTGGTGTTATGGTTGTGGTTTGGAGCCGGCAACAAGAAACAAAAAGAGAGAGTTTTACTTGTAAATTTTGTAGTGAATGATAAGTATAAAGATGTATGTTGCTTATAAAGGAAAAGGAAGTAATGTGTATACATTAAATAAATGCTAGGTGTAAGATAAGATTATAGATGAAAAGACTTAGCAAGCATGCTTGCTTGCTTCCTTGCCGTGGATGGGTGATCAAAGAGGGAAACAAAAGGTAGTTTTCTACACAATGGTTAATAGGTATTATAGTTTACTTGAGGTAATTTAGCACATGTTTCTTTCTAGAAGTAAAATGGTATCATCTTTTGTGCACTCAAAATAAGCCATAGGTTTTTGTAAGTATGGAAAGTTTTTTCTTGCAAATTTTCTAGTGAATGAAAGGTGATGAGATGTGCTAGCTTATATGGTCAAAGGAGGACGTGTCCTTTATATTAAACAAAACCTTATGTGTAAGATAGGATGGGATGTTATAAAACTTAACCTTGCATGTTTGGTCTCCCATGTGTGTTGTCATGTGATATTGATCAAAGAAGGACAAGAATGCATCTTTGGTGGCTTATATACAAAGGGTAAGTGTTATGGTTTATCATATGGACAAAGGTTAATGTATTATATGGTAAAGTAAGCTTAGTGGGGATTTCATGAATTCATTCTTGTGTAGTATGGTTATGGACAGCTAGTTATGGGTTAAATGAGTAGAATTTGGTAAATTTTGTGTATTGGGTATAAGTGTGGGTATTTGTTGAAGTATAGATAGGTGTTGGTGTTTCCATGCATGCATAAATGTAATTTATTGCAAAACGTAAACGTTTTAGGTAACGAATAAAAATAAAAAGTGAAAAGTTATAAATTATCTTCGTAAAAAAATATAACACTTATTTGATGTAAATTTTTATTTGTTTGATGTCGGTTTATGTTGAATATTGATTTTTAGTTTACACGATTTAACTAAACGTTGAGAATTAAAAGTAAACGCGTAAAAGTTTAAAATAAATGGTTGAATATTTATTGACGTAAAATGACGTGAAAATGTGAATTGTTACAACAGGTTCATGATAATTAAGGCATTGGAACGAAAAAAATACGAAAAATGGCAAAAATGACAAAATATAAGAAAACCGCATTCGGGAGGCAACTACGGCATAGCTGGACCGTTATGGCTAGGCCGTAGCCAGTCATTATTTGGAAAAGAAATACAAGTATAAGAAGAACTATGGCATAACCAAGTCGTTGGAGTTACTCTGTAGCTTTTGTGAGTCCCTTAAGGAATAGATCTCTGCAGCCTATTAAGGATGATAGCCAAGATGTATAAATACAATTGACTATATAGAAACACTGATTATGAATACTATATATTAATGCGGAATCTTAACACAAGTA
>BQNB010015455.1:58901-68963 GCA_026074375.1 Tanacetum coccineum
CACAATCTTGTAAACTCACTTGCTTTCAAACCTTTAATGCTTCAATTATACCCAAAATCAATAAAATCTTCAAAAATAAAAAAACTTAATAAAAGTCTTGCATGTTGTTTTTACAAGTAAGGATTGATAGGGATTAATGTGGGTATGATATAGGAATGATTGGAATTGATTGGAAAATCTTTGGTGATGATTCTTGATGGTGTTGATGTTGGTTCGAATAAGCAGAGAGGAGAGAGCAGGAGACGTTTTTTTATATCTGTTATAACTATGTGTATTTTGGTAATGTTTGAGTGGGTTAATACCACTTATATAGGGAAATAAAAATGCCATCTCAACTTTTAAGTAAATAAATAAATAAAATAAATGGAGTGTTTGTTTTGAGGTTTAGTAGGAGTTGATAAAACATAAGAGGGTGTTTGATATTAGTTTAGTAGGAGAACATCAATTGAATAAAGGATGCTTGGTTTATATGTTATGTTTATTTTATATTTTTATTGTTTTATTTTTCTAAAACATTTATACTACAATATTTAATTTAAAATGCTAAGTTAAAATATTAAAAAGTGTTTAAGTACTATTTTTGACACGGTTTCGACAAAACGCGGGAAAAATCATAAAATACTAAAATAACAATAAATTGACTTCCAGAGCGAAAATATAAAAAATTTAATTTCTTAAAACACTTAACTGATAAATATTCTAAGCATGGCTCGCGAATTGCCGGAAACAACGATTTTCATCAAATCGGCAAACAAGTAAACACGGAACTTTTATTCAAAGGTGGAAATAGGAACGGATTCGAGATTTAACGTTGACCGTAAAATACGAGATGCTCACCTTAAGGGAGCGCCGTCCCGGTGCTCAATTCACCTTATCTCCATATGGTTTGCGATGGTCAATACACATTCGAAAAAATCCATATAAAAAATTACGAGTCGAAAGAAGTTCAAATAATGATAGTGATTTGAAGAGTAAGACAATGAATGATTCGTACGGACGTATTACTTGTTAAAAGAGACGCACGCCATGCCAGATACACATTTGGAAATAATCGAATGAACAAATTACGAACTGAAAGAAGTCTAAGGACTCATTCGTATGAAGATAATAACGATAACAATTAGATGAACGGAGAAAATGAATTATTCGTACAAATGAATTACAAATCGAAAGAATGTTGTTTGTACGAATGTCATACACTTAAGCCCACTCATTTACAAATCGTTATTTACATTAAAAGGCGTCCCAATCCATGTAAATAAGACTTAGAAATTTATGGTTCAGCGATTTATAATTTCCTTATTCAAATGAAGAGGCGTCCCAATTCATTTCAATAAGACAATTATAAATTAGCCTACTTAAGCATTGTCACAACAAAACACGAGGTCAAAAGAATGTTACGTTGAGAATAAGGATTCTCCTTGGCGGCATGATTCTTCAAAATCATAAGAGGTAACGAGAATAATAATGAGACGTTAGTCAATCGCGTTCCAAAGGTAAGTGCCAAAAGACGGCACGATCCGGGGTGACAAGTTAAAGTCGTATTCCCATCAACTAGAAGACTTTAAAATGATGGATTACGAAATCACGTATGCGATTCAAAAGCATAAGAAGAGTGTTCAAACTTGGAGTCGAATGTTAAAATAACCAGTGGAATTGACAAACTACGCCGAATTTCAATATCATCAAAAGGGAACAAAGTAAAGTCGTGAAAAAGTTCAAAGTTAATCGTAAGAGATAAAAAAGAAATAAGCCCATATGTATAGGTATCCTTATATAATACCAGTATCAACGCTTAAGGGAGTAAATGAGAAATCGAGAAGTACGCAAAAATCAGAGTGATCAATATTTATATAACTGACCGATATAAGGTAAATAGTAAGACGTCATAAGATAGATGTAAGAGAGCGAAATCATAGCCAAGTGTTAAATACTCATTATCCATGTAATAGTAGTATAGATGCAAAAGAGAGCTTATAAGGGATCAGGGAGCATGCGCGCGCGGATAGCGGACAACGGTGAATGACTTTTAAAAAATCCTCAGAAAACGGTTATAGTTTAGGTTTTTAAAAACGACCTAGTTCTCTATAATCAGTGCTCTAATACCACTCTGTAACACCCCCAAAATCAACAACGCAGCGAAATACCACTTGGGGTGCTACTTCATAGCATAAAGTACAAGTTACAGAAAACGACTCTAAGTGAGACGTTTTGAAAAGTCAATCATCTGATAAATTTTATAAAATATCAGAGTTACAACAGGTCCCATTTACAATGTATTAGAAGACATTGTCAAAACGTTTATTGAATGGTACTGAAATTATAAAGCCTTCAAAAAAATATTTGTATTCGCGCGACTCGAATGCTCCCAATGTTCAGCTAGTAATATAATAACCTGAGAAAATACATGCAAAAACGTCAACAATAATATTGGTGAATTTATAGGTTTAAGTAAAAGCAGTATTGAAATAACTCAAATAATGTTTCAGTAAGAAAAACAGCGTTACAATATTTAAAAGTATTATTTCTGAAATTGAAGTAGTGATTCAATAAATCAAGAAACGTTCAGTAGTAGACCACAAGACTTAAGTAATGTAGACAAGAGAAACAAATTCACCAAGTCTAAAAGAAATATGTATTATTGCTCTAAGCTCATGACACCGAACCGTAATAGTATGCAAACCCCAATCAGGTTTGTGCCCCATAAAAAATAGGGTGTTCTGCCAAACACCTCAAATAGTACCTCAAATTCAAATGTTAAATGCGTCTGTTGGTTGGTATTAGTTGTTGCGTACCCGGACGTGGATTGTCAGTCCTAATAGATCTATTCACAACATTCACGTTCGCTACAATAGCAATTAACGGCTCATGATAAAGGGGGCTTAAAGTGACAGTAGTGGGATGGTATGTGCTTAATTACACATATCTTTTACCTATAAAAACGAGCCTAACTGACCATAAACGGACATAAAATGCCAAATATATGTTTGTTTTGCTTGGTATACTGTGCAGGTATTGGATATTCACTAAAGGACAAAAACAAAGCCAAAACCAACAAAACCAAGCACGAGAATGGAAAGAGCATGAAAAGTCAAAGTCAAAAAGTCAAAGTCAAAATCTCTCTACCCCGAAAAAATGAGTTATGAAACACCATTAAAAGAGAGATAAGGTTGTGGCTCATGAACTCACGAGAAGCAATGAAGTACTCGCATCGGAGCATAATTCAACAATGAGAGACGGCCGACAAAGTCATCACCGCGAACATATTATGGGAGGTGTATAAGATTTATATTTATAAGAAAATGCATAAAATGCATAAGTATGTTAAAATATATAATTTTACGACATATATGAATTCTATATCGAATTAATTCTTGAGTGCGCCAACTTACTTTTTTTTACCCATAATAATAATCCACTTTTGTAGTTTAAAATTTATTTTTTCCCATTCCGACTATTATGTAATTTTAATAAAGAATTACCATTTTACCCATTATCATGATTACAGACATCTAGATGCGAACGATAGTGAAAGACTAACTTATTAGTTGTAATTTCAGCTTTAGTTAATATATTTTACGCCTAATTATTCTTCATAACGCTAATTAACCCCTAAAAGAACTTCGCCAAGTTTCACTTTTTATTATATATTTTCTTTAAGTCTGACCCGTCCAAAATGACCCGCTAAAATACATTTTCACGACTCGGACTCAAAAGCATTTTGATGAAAACGATGTTTTGGATAACTTTTTAGTTTTAGCCGAGACCTGAAACCCAACAAAAAATGACCAAAATACCCCTGCAAGTTTATGTAGAAACTTTATTTTTTTTCTAACTAAAATGTAGTATCTAATCCTAAGGTTTTCAACCCGTTAACACACGCTTTCAGCCTTAGTTATACACGGGGAAAGATAAAACGGCATTTTAAACAACTTTTTAGTTTTACCCGAGACTCAAAAATCGAACAGAAATTGATGAAATGGCCTGTATCAGATCTGTTGCAAACTAAAAAAAAGAATACCGCATATTTTATTCTAAGTTTTTCGACCCGTCATTACGCATTTTTAGACTTAGTGATCCTTGTGGAAAAGTAAAACGACCTTCCGAACAACTTTCATGTTTTGGCCGAAGGCCGAAACGGACCAGAAAATGAGAACAAATGCCCTTTTCCAGATCTCAACAGCACGATATTTTTTAAACTAACGTAGAATCTTTGGCGAACATTTTTCTGACTTCTTGACTCTAACGAAGTTGGACGTCTCTATCATATTTTTAGACCAATTTAAGGTCTTTAAGAATTAGATCTCTTTTGCACAAATTAGACGCCCAATTTGCAGACTAACGGATAGCTTTTAAACCCTCCAAAACTTCCAATTTCAGCAACACAAATATCGCCAACACTCTTAAACTATCCTAACACCTCTACTAATCATCTCAAACTAACCATGAACCTCGAAACTCAACATGCAACACCATCCATGGATTCTCGACACAAAATCTAGTACATGCATATAATATAAAATCAAATCAATGAAAAAAAATAAATATGCAAGAATTTCAAACTTAATGCAAAAACAACAAGACAAACAAACCAATATCAAACCCCTTTGTGTTGATCGTCGGCCGAACACTAAAAAGACAAAAACAATGCTCCAACTTGTATTTCTTTGCTTACTTAAGGTTTGTATACAAATCATATTACCCTGCTAATCATCTTACCTTAAAAATAAGATCAAAAACCCTTTTAATCAAAAATCAAGAAAAATCCAAAACTCGATAGACTTGATGCATGGTGTTTATTGTTGATAGAGAAGGATTAGGGTTTAGTTTAGAAGTGATTTGGGATTGATTGAATGTGTTTATTAGGATTTTGGCAATGATGATGGTGGTTTGGTTGTGGGTTTCGTTCGAACAGAGAAGAAATGGAAGAGAGGATCGAAATTTTTTTATAAAAGCAGGAATATGTGTTTTAAAAAGAGTAAAACCCTTATATACTTGGTCAACTTGACTAGTTAATTCCTAAAGGAGTGTTTGTTTTATTGTTTTGTAGGAGCAATTTAAAAGAAAGAAGTGTTTGGTTTATATGTTATGTTTATTTTGTATTTTTATGTTTATTTTTTTCTAAAATATTTATACCACAATATTTGATTTTAAAACACTAAGTTAAAATATTAAAAAGTGTTAAAGTACTATTTTTGACACGGTTTTAGCAAAACACGGGAAAAATCATAAAATACTAAAATAACAGTAAATTGACTTTCGGAGCGAAATTTTGAAATTTTGATCTCTTAAAACGCTTAACGGATAAATATCCGAAGCACGACACACAAATAACTAAAAATGACGATTTTCATCAAATCGGCTAACAAATAAAACACAAATTATTTATTCAAGACAAAAATAGGAATGGAATCGAGATTTGATATTGACCGTAAAATACGAGATGTTACAGTCTTCCCACCTTAAGGGAGGGCCGAGCCGGTGCTCTATTTGACTTATCTCCATAGGGTTTGCGACCGTGATACACGTTCGTGAAAAATACAATATTCACATATTACAAGTCGAAAGAAGTTCAAGATAGTCATTTGTACAAAAGGAATAATGATAGCGATTTGAAGAGTAAAGGCAGTGAATGATTCGTACGGAAGCATCACTTGTTAAAAGAGATGCACGCCATGTCGGATATACATTTGGAAAGAATCGAATGGACAAACTGATAACCGAAAGAAGTCTAAAGACTCATTCGCATGAAGGTAATAACGATAATGATTAGATGATTGGGAGAAAATGTATAATTCATACCAATACGGATTACAATATCGAAGGGTTAGTTGTTCGTACGAATGCCATACATTTAAGCCCACTTATTTACAAATCGTTATTTATATCCAAAGGCGTCCCAATCCATGTAAATAAGACTTAGAAATCTATAGTTCGGCGATTTATAATTTTCTTATTCAAATAAAGAGGCGTCCCAATTCATTTCAAGAAGATAATTATAAATTAGCCTACTTAAGCATTGTCATAACAAAACACGAGATCAAAATAATGTTACGTTGCAAAGAAGGAGTCCCCTTAGCGGCATGATTCTTGAAAATCATAAGAAGCAACGAGGAGAATAATGAGACGTTAGCCATTCGCGTTCCAAAGGTAAGTGCCAAATGACGGCACGATCCGAGGCGACAAAGTTAAAAGGCGTATCCCATCACTGGTAGATTTCAAAAACGATGGATTTACGAAACCCATACGTGATTCAAAGCTAGGAAGGTGTTCAAGACTCGGAAGTCGACATGGTTGAAAATAAGTTGTGGAATTGGCAAAACTAGAATGAATTATCAATATAATCACAAGGAATAATGTAAAGTCATGAAAAAGTTAAAGTTAATCTGTATGAGATCAAAAAGGAAACTAGCCCATATGTATAGGTATCCTTATATATATTACCTGTATCAATGATCAATGAGTAAATGAGGAATTCAAGAAAGTATGCAAAAATCGGATGTGGAGCATCATTTAAATAGTGGACGATATTAGGAATATAGTTAGACGTCATCAAGAGCGACGTAGAGAGGAATTCTATCAGGCTATGAGTTAAATACTCATTTACATTAATAGTAGTAATGATGGCAAAATAGGCTTATAAGCGGATTCAAGGAGCTGCGTGACGGATTATCGGACAACGGTGAAAGACTTTTAATTTTTTTCAAAAAACAATTATAGTCTAGGTTTCTGGAAACGACACTGTGTTCTTTATAAACTGTGGCTCTGTTAACCACTCATGTAACACCTCTAAAAATTACATTGCAGCGGATTACCACTTGGGGTGCTACTTCATACCATAAAGTACAAGTTATAGAAAACGATTCTAAGTGAGACGTTTGAAGTCAACAAATTCGGATAAGTTTTATTAATATCAAAGTTACAATAGTACTCCATTTTGTAATGTATAGAAATTATACGGTTTTTTTACCTTTTTAGCTTAATAACAGCTTATTTCAATAAGCTGTTTGTACCCTTTTATTTTTCTTAAGGTCTAAACTGTTCAAAGGACTTTCTTTGAATTTTTCGGAATTTTTTAAATTGGTTTAGTATTTTTAATGCATTTTTTAGTTTAAAAGTGTTTTTAATTCATGATAAAAAAATATAAAAGTCAAAAAAATATAATTCTTTTATCTAAAATTTTCTTTTATCATTTAGGACTGTTAAGAATTAAATTTGCTTTTGTAGGGTTAAAATTTAATAATTTAGGTTTTAAAGCTCGGGTTTTGATTCCTGTTATCGTTTTCGTGTTTTAACCTTAATTGCTTTCGTTTTTAGCTTGCCTTTATTTGTTTTTTTTGCATGTTATTAGTAGAAATAGAATCTCAAATCAAAATCATTGATTATTCAATCACTCGATCACGAACTTAACCTCGATTTTTAATTCACGCCTCGTCGGGAAACGACCTGGGAAGGTTTTGGATTTTACTTTGGATAAAAGTAATATTTTAAACCCTCTTGGAATTCTTCTCACTATACTTTAATTGATATTATCCTTATACTAAGGGGGTAAATCATGGGACTTAGGCAATAATATTCAGGCAATAATCTGGATAGCATACAATTTGAAAAGCACTTGTGTCCATAGTAAAACAATAATGTGTTCAAAACTCACGGTTTCATATATAGGTATGCAATGACCTCAAATCATGTAGTAATCAAATCAAACTTTAGTAAATTCATGAGAAAACAACCATGTAACGCACATGTTTTTAGAAATCATGTAGTAAGCAAGTAAAAGCTTTAGTAAAAATAGTCATGTAACGCTTATGTAGTAGAAATCAATGAGTTTACTTGGTAAAATTAGCATGTATTCTCACCCCGAAAACAATTTATGAAAACCACTAAAAAAGAAAATGTAGGGCTATGAACTCACCGAGAAGCAATGAAATATCGAGCGAGAAATTCAACAAGGAGAGAACGGCGACAACGTCTCACCCGCGACCTATAATAATGGTGCGCGTATAAGAATATATTTATAAGAAAATTGCATAAGTATGTAAAATATATATATTCCGACATATATGAAATATTATATCGTAGAATCCATGAGTGCGTCAAACTTACTTATTTATACCCACTAAAATGATTTGCCTTATGTTTAACTCCATTTTAACCCATTCCGTCTAATATGTAATTTTAATGAAAATTCCTCATTTTGACCTATTATAAAGATTAAGACATCTCGATGCGAACTAATGTGAAAGACTAAATTATTAGTTGTAATTTTAGCTTTAGTTAATATATTTTACGCCTAATTATTCTTCATAACGCTAATTGACCATTAAAAGAATTTCGCAAAGTTTGACTTTATTATACATTTTTTCTTAAATCTGACCCGTTCTAAACGACCCGCCAAATCACAATTTCACGACTCATACTTTAAAGCAATTCGATGTAAAACGACGTTTCGGACAACTTTTTAGTTTTAGCCAAGACCCGAAACCCAACAGAAAATGACCAAAATAACCCTGCAAGTTTCTGCAGAAACTTTATTTTTCTAACTAAAATATAGTATCTAATCCTAAGCTTTTCAACCCATTAACACACGTTTTCAGGCTTAGTTATCCTCGCGAAAAGGTAAAACGCCATTTTAAACAACTTTTTAGTTTTACCCGAGACTCAAAACTCAACAGAAAATGACAAAAATGCCCTTTTTCGAATCTGACAGAAACTAATATTTTCAAAATAGTGTAGAAATTTAGCGATACATAAAAACTTCTTTTGACTATAAAAACTTTATTTTTGAGAGTTACGGGACGTGCCATATATCAAAACGTACATATTGAAGAACACTATAATAATCTTAAACCCAAAATCAATTTTGAAAATTTTCACCCAACCGAAATTGACACGCAAACTTTCTGCAGTAAAAGTAACACTTAAAAACTTCGACAAACGCTAGTTTTTCGCACCCAACAAGTTTCAAAATACACCTAGCTAACCTATCTCCGTCCACTAATATCTCTAATCAATAATCCAACCTCAATACACAACATGCACAATGATCCATGGATTCTAAGTATAAAATTAAACACATGCATACATAATAAAATCAATCAACATAAAAGGGGTTTAGAAAATACTTACAAACACAATAGATTGCAAGAAACCAAAGACACACAAACCCCTTTGGGTTTTCCCTTTGAGCCGAAACCAACACAACACCCTTTTATCAAAACCCTAACTTTTTATAACCCGCAATCTTGTAAAATCACTTGCTTTCAAACCCTTGATGCTTCATTTACTAGTAAGGATTGATAGGGATTAATGTGGGTACGATATAGGAATGATTGGAATTGATTGGAAAATCTTTGGTGATGATTCTTGATGGTGTTGATGTTGGTTCGAATAAGCAGAGAGGAGAGAGCAGGAGACGTTTTTTTATATCTGTTATAACTATGTGTGTTTTAATGTTTGAGTAGGTTAATACCACTTATATAGGGAAATAAAAATACCATCTTAACTTTTAATTAAATAAATAAATAAAATAAATAGAGTATTTGTTTTGAGGTTTAGTAGGAGTTGATAAAACATAAGAGGGTGTTTGGTTTTTAGTTTAGTAAGAGAACATCAATTGAATAAAGGGTGTTTGGTTTATATGTTATATTGGAGCTAAATAGAAGAAAAAGGGTGTTAACGGGTTGAAAATCTTAGGATTAGATACTACATTTTAGTTAAAAAAATAAAATTTCTGCAAAAACTTGCAGGGGTATTTTGGTCATTTTCTGTTGGGTTTCGGGTCTCGACTAAAGCTAAAAAGTTGTCAGAAACGTCGTTATACATCAAAATGCTTTAGAGTCCGAGTCTTGAAAACTTAATCTAGCGGGTCGTTTTGAACAGGTCAGACTTAAAAAAATTTATAATAAAAAAAGTTAACATGGCGAAATTTTTAAAATTAATCAATTAGTATTTTAGCAAATGATTAGGCGTAAAATATATTAACTAATACTGAATTTGCAACTAATAAGTGAGTCTTTCACTTTCGTTCACGTCTAGATGTCTTAATCTTTATAATGGGTC
>BQNB010015456.1:0-37521 GCA_026074375.1 Tanacetum coccineum
GAGTCATCTTTACAACAAGATTCACCATGTAATCCTTCACCACCAACATAATCATAACCTAATAGTGACTTATCACTACTACAACCTATGAAGGATGAACTACCTTTCACAAAGCACAAACCTATGCCCAATATCTCTCTATAGATCAATGGGTCATCCTCGTATCCCAACACTCAAAAGCATTGTTGCTTATATTGTCAATAGTCAAGTGAATTTCATTATAAAATGCGTCTCATTCTCAAACACAATCCTTACAATCGCCATACTCACATATCCCCTCACCTCCTGGTCCTCACTTATCATAAACCTATTTTCTCACCTCAAATGGTCTTTCCACTTCTAAATGGTTCCCCTCTCTTTCAATAGTCTTCTCACTTCTAACAGTCTTCTCACTTCTGATAGTCGTCTCACTTCTAAACGTTTCTCTTCTTCTAATAGTCTTGATACTATTAACATTCTTCCTATATATGATGTCACACCCCTAAAATCATGCAGCGAAAAGGTAATCGGGGGTCGTGACTTCATAATACGAGAACACAAGATATAAGAGAATGACCTCTATATGAGTTATTTAAAAGATATTCTCGTTGATACATTTGAAATAAATAAGTTAAAACAAGTTGTCCCAAGTTTTACATCAAAAGGAAATCATAGTTTAAAAATACAACGAGGACAAGTAGTCCATGAAAATGTAGTCTTGAATGCATGAAGACCCAAAGCACATGAATTATGCTTTAGCAAGTTAGGCACCTGAGAAATACATGCTTAAAATGTCAACATAAAGTTGGTGAGTTCATAGGTTTAAGTAATTATAAAGGTTGGAATGCAAGATTTAAAGTAAGTATTGCATGGCATACACTATACAGAGAAATAATTACGATTGCACTAAGCTCATGACACCGATACTACGACAGTATAAGTATGCTAATAAATTTTAGGCAATCAAAGTACCCCAGGGAGTGTCCAAAGTGAGACACCTGCAATCCGACATGGTATACGTCCGTTGGCTTAGTTGGCACCAATCCTGAATGATGAAGTCAATCCCAATAGATATATTTATAACACACGTGCTTACACAAGGTAATTAACAGCTCATGGTAATTCGGGCATAATGGTTATCGTTACTTAGGCTAATCCGTAATCATTTAGAAAGAAAGTAAAGTACTTGCGTCCATAAGTAAAAACAAGCAATGTATCTCACCCCGAGATTTATAAAATAGTGGTAAACTAGTAAAGCAGGGTTATAAACTCACCTCGAATAAAGTATTGATATTTATTAAAATCAACAAAGTAAAACGTCACAAAAGTTTCGGCAAGCAACCTATTTAATTATAGGTCAATTTAGAATAATGCAAGCGGAAATAAAATGATGCACTTTTATTATCGTTATATCAACACCTAATAGTTTGTGTTTAGTCAAAATAGTGTTTACGTCAAGCTCGTCATTTAATATAAATAAGTAAACACATTTGTAATATTTTCTAATAGCCAAAATAAATTTTAGTCTATCTTGCTCGATTCATTATTTTTATTATTCTCATAATGTCAATTTATTTATAGTCTAATTAGTTTATAAAATAATATTTTTAAAGTTTACGACGCGTATAAATATTATATAAGTGTTACTACATTATTTTCTAAAGCTTTTATTGCTCAAACGGACCTAAAAACGCCCGAAAACACCAAATTATAATCCTAACAACAACATTTATCTATGTAAATATGTGTAGAAACTTTGTTAAATTTTCAGAAAAATAGTCCGACTTTAGAAAAGCGTATCTACTTCGTTATAAGGGGTTACGGGTCGTTCAAATTTGAGGATTCAATAGCAAATCATAATCTACATGTTTTCTCTTTTGTGTTTAACTTGACTCGGACCCGAAACGGGTCGAAAACATCTTTTTATAAACTGCACAGAATGTTAATAAGTGAAGTTTTTCATCATGTGTTAATTTTTATCTGATTTTCAAATGAGCATACCTTACTCGTTATAACTCAGAATTTAGCAATTCAGGTGGCCACGAAAAGGTCATAAGGTCTACTTTCTATTTCTCATATGAACCATTCCAGAAAAATAACTTAATTTGTTCGAATTTCACTTGCAAAACAGCCTACTACAGCAACATATATAATTTGTACCATTTCTTGTTGAAAGCAATCTTTTACACAAACTATTATGTTGATATTTATATAAGGAAATAAAAATGTTCATAACAAAGAAATGTGTAAAATGAAAGTATAAGAAAAAGATATAAAAACCTTAGTGAGATGGATTGTTAAGGCTTAAATCAAACCTCAAATTTGTTTGATAATCTATAAACCCTTAAAAACTTCTTGGAAAAATGCTTGCAAAAATCAAAAGCCAATTTCTTCCTTGCTTTATGTGTGTTGCCGATTATGGCTAGAGAGAAAAAGAGAGTGAATTGAAATTTTGCTATGTGAGTTATGAAATGGTTATGGAGATTTATTTAATAATGTGATTTAGAGGGTTAAAGGGGAAGGTGGATGTGGGGGGGAGGTTATGGGAGAGGGAATTTTTTTTTGTATTGTGTATAATTATTGTATTTGCTTAAGTATAGTAAGGTGATAAGGTTTACATGTATGCATGAAAGCTTAGAATGCAAAACGTAAGCGTTTTACTTAAAACAATAAAATATGAAATGTTATAAATTATATTCGTAATAATTATAAAACACTTATTTGATGTGAACTTATGTTTGTTTAATGCCGGTTTACGTTAAATGTTGATTTTCAGTTTACGTGATTTAACTTAACGGTTATAATTAAAAGTAAACAGGTAAAGTTCAAAGTAAATAGTTATGACGTAAAATAACCTAAAAAAGTGGATTGTCATAAAAAGGCAAGAAGAAGGAATTCATTATGATGAAACATTTTCTCATGTTGCAAGACTTGAAGCTATCAGAATCTTCTTTGCCTATGCTACATACATGAACTTCAGTGTTTACCAAATGGATGTCAAAAGTTTCTTCCTGAATGATAAACCCAAAGAAGAGGTTTATGTTCAACAACCTCCTAGATTTGAAAGTAGTGAACACCCTGACTATGTTTGTAAACTTGATAAGGCCCTTTATGGACTGAACCAAGCACCAAGGGCATGGTATGAAACACTCTCTACATTTCATACAGAAGAAGTTTGTGAGAGGAAAGATTGACAACATTTTGTTCATCCACAAAACCAAAGGAGATGTAATACTTGTTTAAGTGTATGTTGATGACATCATCTTTGGTTCAACCAAGTTTGAAAAACTAATGACAAAGAAGTTTGAAATGAGCATGATTGAAGAACTGACCTACTTTCTTCGATTTCGGATTAAGCAGTCTAACAAAGGAATCTCTATTTGTCAAAAAAATTTATCAAAGACTTACTGAAAAAGTATGAAATCTATGATAGTGTCTTAGTGAAAACTCACATGGTTCCTCCAAATAACTTATGTCTTGATCTTTCTAGTAAACCAGTAAATGAGACTTTATACATAGGAATGATTGGTTCACTGATGTACTTTACTACAAGCAGGTCTGATATCTAATTCTCAACATGTCTATGTGCTAGATATTGGTCAATCCAAAAGAATCACACCTAATTGCAATGAAGAGAATCTTTAAGTACTTGAAAGGTAATCCTGGTCTCTGGTATCCTAAATGTTCAGGCTTTGATCTCAAAGGGTACTTAGACTCAGACTATACTGGATGCAATATGGACCTAAAAAGCACATCTGGTGCATGTCAACTGCTTGGTGGAAAGTTGGTTTGTAGGAGTGCAAAGAAACAACAGTTAGTGGTCATGTCCCCTGCTGAGGCTGAATATGTTGATGTTGTTGGGTGTTGTGCAAACATACTTTAGATGAAAAGTTAACTCACTAACTATGACATTCAGTATAAGATGGTACCCATATTTTGTAACAATACCAGTGCAATTGCCATATCCAACAACCCTTTTATTATTCAAAATCCAAGCACATTGGTATCAGATATTATTTCATGAGGGACCATATAATCAAAGGTGATATTTAATTACATTTCATTTTCACTACTTATTAGTTCGCTGATATATTTACAAAACCTTTAGATGAACCAACGTTTACCATACTAAAATTAGAAATGGGTATGTTGAACATTGATCAAGTCACTGATTAATTGCAATAAGTACATGTAAATGTCTCATCTCCCTGAATAACACTCACTAAATGATCCCATTACTCCGAGGAACATATTAAATTAGGAATTAAATGCTCTATGTATTCAGTTACTTAATGTCCTAGGTTGATGACTGAATCACATTAAATAAAGAACAAATATTTAATGTATAATTGTCATCCAATAGTAATGGGCCCCATCATCTTCACCAGTAACCAACTAGGCATTTAATGCTTACTCTCATAAAGAATGTCTCATGGGTTTTATATTTCCCACAAGTCCTTTCACTTCCCAAATTCATCACCCACGTCATGCCTCTAAAAGTGCACGACATAGTAACAACTACATAATAGCCTAGAAAACTGCGAAAACAACTGGTGATATGAGTGGTGGCATTAAATGCGGATATCAAATAATTTCAAAATTTATGTTTATGCACTTTTTTATATCTAAAACTTTTCAAGTCCACACTATAAATACCCTTTTTCAAAGAAAAATACACACATAATTCTCAAAATAAATAGTCCGTTTTTCATCTCAAAGCAAAATTGTTTGTGTTCATCATTTTCCAAGAAAAAATTTTCTAAATCAAGGTGTAAAATTTGTTAAACTTCTTATTTCAGTTTTTAATCCAATCTTTCATATCATCAAGGAAATTAAAATTTTATTGTATTAAGTTAACTTAATAATCTCCCACGTAAACTTGAGTCAAGATCAAAAGTTTAAAGAAAAAGCATATAAAAATTTACATAACAATTTGCAAAATTTGGGAAAATCTTTCCTGAAAAACGAATTTAAGATTTTCATATCATCAAGGCTATTAGAATACTGTTGTGGTGAAAAACTATAACAAATTCTGCTAACATCCCACGTAAACTTGGGTTTTAAATCTCGTTTTTTCACTAAGCTTTTCAACAATTTTACAAACTCTCAATAGCTTCTTGAAAAACCATTGAGTATGTTCCTCAAGTTAAAAACATGATACTAGAGGTTTTTGAGTTCTCCAACAACAACTATGTATGATACTTTTCCTACCTCTCCAATGTCCCTGCGTAGAAAGAGTTATGCAAATACCTGAAGAAATGTTTTCATTCAAAGGCCTTTAACAAAACGCCTAGAGTGATATATCTAAACTACGTCAGAGAGTTTTGGTGCACTGCTCAGGTTGAAGCTTCAAAACCACCCCAAGACTTAGTAATAAAGTTCATTGTAAAGAATGGTAAGACGCCATTGTTGAAAACCTGATTTTCTGCTTTTTGGAGGATCCTAATGACTTTTCTCATTCATGTCCTAGGCGGAAACAAATCATCTACTGATCAATTGAATTCCAGTCAACAGATGATTTCCTTTAGTTTCCTCACGAGGATGAAGATTGATATAAGGGAGATCATTTTTAATGATCTAGTAGCACAACTTACTGATTCACCAAGGAAAGGTTATATGGCATATCCTAGGTTTATTTCTTGTGTCCTTGAACACATACTGGGTTTCAATGACACTTAGGATGCATCACTTGGGTCTACTCCCTCGGTCATGAGTAAGATGAACTTTAATAGGAACCCCTCTAAAGTCCCACCCATTGTATTGACGACACACATGCTTGAAGTAATTCAAAATGAATCTTTAGTGTCTCCTCCCCCCTCTCCTGAAAAGAAAAGAAAGAAGAAAGGTCAGATTGTGACAAAACCACAACCTAAGTCACAGGTCCTGATACTACTAAGACACTCCCTAAGTAACAAAGGGGAAGAAGACTAAGTCCAAAAAAACCTCCATTGTTCAGACTAAGCTTCATCCACCCAAAGGGAAAGAGTCATCAGGGGGCAATGAGACATCCCACTAAGTTTCAACGGACCACGTGCCAGATCCTCAGGACTCAGAGAGCAATAAACAACTCTCTGATACATGATTGCCTATTTCAAAACCTAATGAGGGCTTTCGGACATCATCCCTTTTCCCTGGGGGAAAACAATAAGTTACTAGTGATTCAAAGAGAGTCACACAACTCAATGATGAGGGGATAAATCAAACATTCATTGATCAATCAAGGGTTGGCTTCGACCACATGGATAAAAACCAATCCATTAGATAAGAGGAGTCAATCTATGACCAAAACAAAGGCAAGACCTCTTCAGAGGTGGAGCCGGCTATTATCCCACATGTGCTTAACCTTGGTCAAATTCATGATTTATTGGATGATTCAGATGAAGAGTTTCCAAACTTTAGTGATGAAGAAATTCTTGCAACTAATGAGGACATGGAAACTAAACAACCAAAACACACTACTTAAACATCTCCACCACAAGAACAACCTCTGGAACAACCTCACCCGGAATCACCAAAACATATTAAACATGAAGAATCCTAACACTCCTCAAGCTCCCCAGCCCATTTATCATCACCTTCTAATTTTGGGTTTAAGGATGTTGATAACACCGTGCCTCTCATTAAACAAAATTTGACAAGAAACCTTCATTGGTGCTCAGAGGGCCTCTTTGCTTAAATAGAAATAGAGAATGAGGATAGACATATTGAGGCTACTGCTTCTTATGCATATCTTTGGGCAAGTGTTGAAGGAGTCCGTAATGGATCCCTTTCTACAAGAGCTCATACTGACACCCCTATTCACAAAGTAATGGAATTTATTGAAACAACATAAGGTTCAAGATGATGAGCGTAAGTCTGTTGCTGAAGAGTTGATAAGAGTTTAGGAGGTTCTGCAAGCAAACTCTAAACCAAAGGAGAAAGTAAAATCCCTTATTGACACCAACCTCAACAACTCCAATAATTTGTCCAAGGTCATTAAGCTTCTCGGAAGGGTAAATCTACCAAGTGTCATTACTTGTCTTGAAGCCATTCAGGGTGCGATCAACTAACAAATGCTCATAACACAACCCTTTCTTGGTCTGTCAGGTCCCTGACCTCAAATCTTGGTCCTCGGCTAACTAAGATTGAAGAAACCCAAGTTGTCATTCAAACTAATCTTGAAATCGTCAAGATTGATACTTCAGAGACCAATCTATGGTTTCTGAATTCTACCAAGTTTTCAAGCGCTTACCTTCCTTTACCCCCTCAGATAGTGCATCTTATCAAGCAGGTGCACGCATTAAAGTGAATGCACCTGTTGGGGGTAAATCCTGCACCCGAAAGTCCATTCCTCAGTCCATAAAGACAACTGATATTATTTTAGGGAGCCAAGGAAAGAAGAAATCCTTGAGGAACCAATGATTGAGGTAGTTTAAATATCTAAGGGTGTTAAAATTATTAAAGAACCCAAGGCCACTGAAACACCCATTCCAATAACAAAAAAACTCCTGAGTCCTTTGAAGCTTAGACTGGTCCATCTAAGCCTAACAAAGGTAAATGTATTGCTACTGGGACTGAGGACTTACCACTCAAACTCAAGAAAGCATCTAAGGAAGTTCGTCAAGACCCTGATGAAGCCACACTTTTAGACTTTTAGTTTCATGATGGAAGAGTCATCAAGATGACTCATGAGGAAATAGATCAGGACCTTGAGTAGGCTGAAAAGGAAAAATTTATTGAGTTATCAAAGACTGAGATTGGGAAAGTGGTTATTGAAGAAGTTAAGGCTGTTGAGGTCATAATAAAATACAGAAAGGACTTCTTGAAACATCATGCTGACATCCTCAGAGAGCATAATGAAAAGGTCAAGAAAATTGCTGACAAAAAGAAAAAGATGTATGATCAGTATGTTTGGACCACTACCCACAGGATGAATGAAGGACACATCACTAATATCCACATTCATGCCAACATCAAATTAATCACTGTGATTGTGTCCAAGAACAATGATATCAGAGACTTGAAACCTCACAAATAGTTCACTTTTGGTAACTTTGGCAATAGTAAGTAGGTATGAGCTGTGTGTCATTCTAATAACTAAGAAGAACAAGATTAATTTTGATTAAAAATAATAAGTAATAAAACTGAGAGTGTATGCATTAACTGATTTCGTAATTAAATATAACTTAATAGAAAATTTTAACAAACAATCACTTAATGTAGACACTCTAAATTTTATTACTCGCGCAGTCCCAATATAATTGTCCTCATTTAAGTTTTTAAAGTTTTTATTTTTTAACTTTGATCTTGAATATTTTTGTTTCTGCTATATAATAACTGTTGTAAAATATAAAAATAGTTAAAACAAAGACAAAAGGAGAATTATTTTTCCATGTCAGATATGTTTTTGCCATATGAATAATCAGTTTTCGATTATAAAAATAATCCATAATTTGACATGCGATCGATCGATCTTATTTCTTTATGTTGACGAATTGAATTGAATTTGAATGGAGAAACTCGAGGAGTATCAGAAGAGCGGATTTGGATAAAGACGGAAGAATTAGCGAAGCAGAAGCTGTTGCCTTTTTCTAGGCGTCCAATTTGCCCAAACCCACTCTCGCTCAGGTCATTTTATTTCATTTCATTGTCGATCATACTGAATTTTCATCTATTTATTAGGATACTCTCATATTGTTTCAGATTTAATTCTTGTGTGTGTTAAAACTATCGATATGATGAAATCAACACCTCCTTAAATAAATATAAAAGTGTTTGGTTGACAAGTGTAGCGGAAGATAAAGGAGTATGCAACTCACACAGTAAATTACGTAGCCAACAAGTCTCAACAACAGCATTGGTAACACCACAGTATTCTGCCTCTGCACTGGAACAAGAATGCGTTGGCTAACGCTTAAAGGACCAAGAGAGTAAGTTGTTGCCAAGAAAAACATAGTAACCTAAAGTCGAGCGTCGAGTAGTAGGATAGCCAGCCCAATCTGCATCTGAATAAGCAACCAAATTTGTAGCCGAGGATGAAAATAACTGTAACCCATAATCCAAATTGCCATAAACATATTGCAAAATCTACTTAAGAGCCAAAAAATGAGGCTCTCGGGGATCATGCATATAAAGACACACCTACTGAACTGATATACGGATGAATAAAAGTAAGATACTATAGAGAACCTACAAGACTCCGATATAGAGTCTGATTAGAAACCGGATCACTATCACTTCCCAGTTTAGACTCGGTATCATAGGAGTCTGACTAGGATTATAATTAACCATATGTGCCCTCTCAAGAATATGAACAACATATTTCTTCTGAGATAAAAACATGACTGAAGAATCATGTGTAACAGAGATACCCAAAAAATAATTAAGTGAACCCAAATATGTCATAGAGAACTCATGATGTAAGGAAGCAATAATCTGTCATAATAAGGTCTCAGAAGAAGCCGTGGGAACAAAATCATCAACATACAATAATAAATAAGCAATATTTGTACCTTGTTTGTATATAAACAAAGAGGAGTCACAACGACTATGCTGAAACCCAACATGAGTAATGTAAGATAGAAATCGCTAAAACCAAGCTCGGGGGGGGGGGTTGCTTGAGCCCATAAAGAGACCGCTACAATAAACATACATAATTAGGATGAACAGAATCTCGAAATCCAGGAGGCTGATGCATAGAAACCGTCTCAGACAAATAACCATGTAAAAAAGCATTCTTGACATCAAGCTGGTGAATCGGCTAATGTTGAGAAGCTGCTAAACTAAGAACAGTCTGGATAGCACCCGGTTTAACAACCGGACTAAAGGTCTCATCAACATTAACACCCTCTAAATTTGTACTACCGTTCTCCACAAGACGAGCCTTGTAGCGACTATGAGTGCCATCTGCAAGATACTTATGGCGAAATACCCAAGTATAACAAACAATATTGGTGTCCGGAGGTCTAGGTACTAGGATCCAAGTTTTATATTTAATAAGTGCAGGATATTCATCACGCATAGCATTTTGCCAATTGGAATCATTAAACGCATCAGAATAAGATTTAGGTTATGGAGAAACCGAAGACACATGCAAATTGAGACGCTAAGTGGGACGATTAGTCTTGACACGATAAGGGGTGACCATGAGGTGAACTGAAACCGGATTCGGGTTTTAAGGAGGGCCGGGTATAATAGTTTTGTTTTAGGCCGTGATAATGGAGGTGTAGGCCAATGCTTAGGAATGGTCCACGAAAGGTGTAACACCCCTAAAAATGCGTGTCGCAACGAAAGTATGTCCGGGGAAGTTACTTCATAATACACAGCGCTAGATACAAGAGAACGACCTCTAAATATGTCGTTTGAAAAATAATCTCGTTGATTTCCTTGAAATTGATATAACATTTGTCCCATAATTGCATCACCATGAAAAACTTGAATGTATAGACTCCAATGCACTTCAAGTAAGCCAAGTATCTATATCACCTGAGAAAAACATGCTTAAAACGGTCAACATAAAGTTGGTGAGTTCATAGGTTAGTTTAAATATGAATGTAAGTTTCAAATGAATGTATTTGTCCACTGTATCATCACAATACCATGTAAAAATCCCAAAGATTTATAAAGAATGCACGACACATTTTATGTCACCAAAAGTACCAATCTTATCCCAAAGATTTATAAAGAATGCATGATCAATCTAATGTCACCAAAAGTACCAATCTTATCCCAAAGATTTATAAAGAATGCATGACCAATTTAATGTCACCAAAAGTACCAATCTTATCCCAAATATTTATAAAGAATGCATGACCAATTTAATGTCACCAAAATGTTTCAAGTATGTATTGCCACTTTATTCAAGGCACAGTAAATATCCATGTGAGTATAAAACAATGTTTACGATTACTCTAAGCTCATGAAACCGATGCACTAATATAACAGTAAGAGTTCATATGTAAGTGTTGTGGGCACTGTAGGCCCAACCAATCGTAATCTGACATGTTATAACGTTCGTTTGCCTAGTGATTGCTAATCACCCGAACGGGGATTGTCAATCTCGAATAGATCTATTTTATAACATTCGCGTAGACAACATATTATAACGTTCGTTTGCCCATTGATAGCTAATCACCCGAACGGGGATCACACCCGAATAGATCTATTTCATAACATTCGCGCTCACTCTCCAAGTGATTTACAGTTCATGAAGCTGTGACGTAGACTTATATATATACCCATCACAGGTGTCCCCTCCAAGAACACCCGGGCCTTTATTTAAAAATATGTACTCCCGTTACCGGTGTCCCCTCCAAGAACACTCGGGCAGTACTGTATTGTTATCAGTTCAATCCGCTTAAGCTAATCCGTAATCCTTTCAAAAGTAAAGTACATATATTTGTGACCAAAAAGGAAGTCAAGTAATATATCCCATAGCGAGCTATGTAAATGAGTATGTGAACCAATTTGTAATCAACCACGTAAATGGATTTGTAAACAAGCATGTTCTCACCCCAAAAATATATATAAAACATGTAAAACGTGGGGCTACAAACTTACAATATCCTTTAAAAACAATCATGTTGTTATAAGATAACCGAGTAAGTTTAAGAGTTTGTAGACAAGCATGTATCCCCCTTGCGGGTTTATAAACATTCAAAAGATTGAAAAGCGAGGTTATGAAACTCACCTTGATCAAAGACCACAATCAAATAATCCAAATAAATCACAACCGAATCTACAACGATCTCGACCACGACCCTTTTCGTGTTGCAAAACCAAATGCCCCGGGTTCGGGTGTTAACTGCCGAACCAACGCACCCTTTGGGTGCTTATTTCAAATAAATCAAATGCACCCATTTTGGTGTTTAAGCCAACCAAACATCCCTCCCTCGGCTGTCCCGCAACCAACCAAACATCTCCCACCCCTGGTTGTTTTCGCCCAAACAAACACACCCTTGTGGTTGTTACCACCAACCCGACGCACTCTTGGTGTTTCACAGCCACACCCGACACCCCCCTGTTGCCATTAAACTAAACGCACCCTTCGGGGCTGTTTTACCATAAACCAACCGCACCCTTTTGCGGCTGTTTTACCACAAACCAACCGCACCCTTTGCGGCTGTTTTACCACAAACCAACTGCACCCGTGTTGGCTGTGGTGCCCGCATACCAACGCACCCCTTGTGGTGATAAACCAAAAAACCAAATGCACCCTACCTATGGTGGTTCACCACCGAAACAACACCCCCCTGTGGCTGTTAGACCCCACCCGAACGCACCCTTTTGGGGCTTATTTTACAAACCAAACGCACCCTTAGTGCACCCACAACCGAACATACCCTCTCGGCTATGAAAAGCCACACAAACTAGCACACCCCTGTGGTGTGGTGGCTGTCAAACGCACCCTTGTGGTGGTTTGACTGTCAAAAGCACCCTTGTGGTGGGTTGATCACCAAAACAAACACCCTTGTAGTGTTTTTATAAAAGAAACAAACACTCCCTTTTTTTACTTGGTGCGGCAGAGAAAACCACACGCATCCTTGTGGGTGGTGGCTGTGGTGAGGACGATGATGGAGATGGTGATGTTATGATGATGATGATGACGGTGGTTGGGATGGTGGGGCTGTCGTAGGGATGATGATGGTGATAGTGGGGTGGCGAGTGGAGGCGCGTGATATGGGGGATCGGGTAGATCCGTTGGTGAGAACCATATTTGAATTTGGCCAGAAAAGACCGACCGAAAACTTTTCTGGCGGCGGCGGCTTGGTGGTGGCCGGAATCCGGTGGCGGAGGGGCTTGTCGAAAAATTCATATATAGAGAGAGAGTGTGGAATATATGTATGTGTGTTTATATGAGATGGAAATGAAAAAAAATATAAACTTTTTATATATATTAAAAGTTTAAAACAAAGTGACAAGTCCCAACTAGTTTAGGTAGATTTTGTAACTTTTTAGTATAATTTTGATAACTATCGGTTAGGGACTCATTTGAGCGACTTAACGGATGTTTCAAAATACGAAACTTGTGCCATTGCGTTTCAAATCATTTTTCTAATAAAAATGAGTATTTACTTGATAATATTTCATAAATATTTTTATAACATTTAGAATAAATATCTGTTATTTATTTTGTGACTCGGTTAAAATAAAAATAAGTTTTAACTCGGATATTCGCGTTATCAACAACGCTCAAATAATTCAAATATTAAATGATTTTATTTAATATTTTTATTAAATAAATAGTGATAATTAAAAATAAATTTAATTATTTTTGTGTGTCGGTACCCGTTGTGTGCAGTTTTCAAAACTTTGCGAGGCTGTTTCAAATATTAAATGATTTTATTTAATATTTTTATTAAATAAATAGTGATAATTAAAAATAAATTTAATTATTTTTGTGTGCCGGTACCCATGCGAGGGCATTTCAGTCACTTTCTGACAGTTTTCGGGTCTCGGGCAAAACTAAAAAGTTGTTAGAAATGTCATTTTACATCAAATTGCTTTAGAGTCCGAATAATGAAAACGTGATTTAGCTGCTCATTTATCATAAATCAACTTAGGAATAACATATATCTCTTTTAAATATGTTTTTAAAAATTACCGGTTACGCGGTAATCGCTTTTATGTGACAATAAAAGACGAAGGGTAAAATCGTCATTCAAAATTTCGAAAATTCTCAGATATTACAGTACCTACCCCTTAAAGAAATCTCGTCCCGAGATTAAGTTCGTGTCATCCGATTGTGTGACCAAGAAAAGACTTAAGGTTTGATAACTCGTTCTAAACAAGACGCTGATAACTTTATTCCGCAAAAATTAGAGGTTTCGACACTTCTCCATATACCAACAATTTTTGGCTAAGTTTATCTAGGATATTTAATCCATCAAAATAGGTATCTCAAAAATATCATTACGGATCTTATGACTAATATAACCGCGTTATGAGGAAAGTCTCATTATAATGAAAACCTCAAGAAGAAAGTGTAGTCGCGTGAGTATGTTTGTATAAGTTCTTAAATGTCCTAAGGCAGAGTCTCGTTTCTACTATCTGTAAGGTTCGATGATTCACATCAACGTGGCTTATGGATGTAAGTACCCAACTTACTTGGCAGTACTAGGATGTATCGCGACCTAAGTCTTCCTACTAGTGGCCCGAAATGAATAGTCCAACTATCTGTTTCGTCGATAGGTGTTTTTCTCGTTTAAGGGGAGGTTGCATTACTTATTGGCTAAAGTTGTATCAGCTGGGACCGCTCCAGGACCCAACAGCAGCGACCATAATGTCAATAACTATAACAAATGGTGATGGGATGCAGAGAGTGATGACATTTTGAGAAACAGTATCCCCAGAATCAAGTTTAATCAAATGGGAGGAGCTCGCGGAAGAGCTTATGCGATAGACGGCGGAATATGTTACTTAGTCGTTAGTTCGAGGATGCATCAACTCCATTAGTTCAAGTGTGTAACAAGTCTGTTAGTTCCACGAACAGTTCGTGATCGCGAGGATTAGCAACGGCAAAAGTAATAACTTAAGAATGAGATAAGTTAGTTTCAAGCGAGGCCTTAAGATTTCTGCGGAGTGGTAAGACACTATCGTGCTTCTAAACCTTTCTAACGGATTTTGGTGATTATCGGGTTCGAGTTTATACTCGTATCATATTGGATACCATTAAGCCCACTCATTTATAATTCATTACTTACATAAAGGAGCGTCCTAATTTATGTAAGTAAGAAATGATAAACTTATGGTTCGGGGATTTACAATTTCTTTATTTAACTGAAGAGGCGTCCCAATCCTTTCAAATAAAGAGATTATCAATCATCCTACTTAATAATTCCCGATGTAATACGCGTACTCACATAACCTTCAAGGTGATGGATGACATGACGATGCATGTGCTCTAATAAGTATGGGACGAGTGTTCCAAACTCGTCTTCAGAGACGGGGAGTAAAACTATCAGGGAAATCACATAGTGTTCAAAATCGTGAACGAGTCGACATAGCAATTATCGTATCAATCCTCCTATTACAAGTCCCGCCCATACAAGACTTGTAATACTTGAATCCACACATAATTCCATGTAAACAGAACTGTGACGGGCTTTGTTAACATATCAATTATCATATCAATCCTCGTATTACAAATCCCGCCCATACAAGACTTGTAATCCTTAAATTGATACATAATTCCATGTAAACAAAAAAATTATGACAAAAAAGAAAATCTGCATGCAATAACGAAGTTTGTTATAACTATGAAGAAAATAATATTCTTAAATACCATTGATTAACTTACGAAGCCTGAGAACGAAGTGAGACCATTGTGTAATTCACAATGTCTGACGAGTAGAATGAGACCACTGTGCGACCCACAATGTCTTAAAAAAATAAGGCCATTGTGCAACTCACAATGCCTAAATAAAATAAAATGAGGCCATTGTGCATCTCACAATGCCTTAAGAGGTGTTCTGGTATTCATATAAATAACTCTTATATAAATAACCGCATGATATACTCAGAGTACGCAAGCATGTATATCATATATCTGTATGTCACGTAAGCACTTAATGCAGCACGTAATGTAAGCACATAAGCAAGTAGCGTGTATGCACTTTGAAAATGTTTGATGTGATGCAATGTTTGTGAAAACGGTTATAGTCTAGGGTAAAATATGCAACCTAGTTCTCTATAACCAGTGCTCTGATACCAATCTGTAACACCCCCAAAAATGCGTGTCGCAGCGGAAGTATGTCCGGGGGAGTTACTTCATAATACACAGCGCTAGATACAAGAGAACGACCTCTAAATGTGTCGTTTGAAAAATAATCTCGTTGATTTCCTTGAAATTGATATAACATTTGTCCCATAATTGCATCACCATGAAAAACTTGAATGTATAGACTCCAATGCACTTCAAGTAAGCCAAGTATCTATATCACCTGAGAAAAACATGCTTAAAACGGTCAACATAAAGTTGGTGAGTTCATAGGTTAGTTTAAATATGAATGTAAGTTTCAAATGAATGTATTTGTCCACTGTGTCATCACAGTACCATGTAAAAATCCCAAAGATTTATAAAGAATGCACGACACATTTTATGTCACCGAAAAGTAGCCGCGCAGCGAGAGCGACCGCGCGCAAAGATGAGAGCGAGCGCCGTGATGCATGATCAATTTAATGTCACCAAAAGTACCAATCTTATCCTAAAGATTTATAAAGAATGCATGACCAATTTAATGTCACCAAAAGTACCAATCTTATCCCAAAGATTTATAAAGAATGCATGACCAATTATGATCCACCAAAATGTTTCGAGTATGATTGCCACTTTAATCAAGGCCAGTAAATATCATGTGGAGTAGTAAACATGTTTACTGATTACTCTAAAGCTCAAGAGAAACCCGATGCCACTAATATTACATAAGAGTTCATATGTAAGTGTTGTGGACCCCTGAAGGCCCCAACCAATTCGTAATCCCGACATGTTATAAATGTTTCGTTTTGCCTAGGTGATAGCAAATTACCCGAACGGGGATTATCAAATCCGAATAGATCTATTTTTATAACATACGCGTAAGACAACATTATTATATAAACGTTTATTTTGCCCCAGTGATAGCTAATCACCCGAACGGGGATCACACCCGAATATATCTATTTCATAACATTCGCGCTCACTCTCTAAGTGATTTACAGTTCATGAAGTTGTGATGTAGACTTATATATATATACCCATCACATGTGTTCCCTCCAAGAACACCCGGGCCTTTATTTAAAGAATTGGTACTCCCGTTACCGATGTCACCTCCAAGAATACCCAGGCAGTATCGTATTATTATCAGTTCAATCCACTTAAGCTAATCCGTAATCATTTCAAAATAAGTACAATAATATGAGACCAAAAATAAGTAAGTAATATATCCTATAGCTAGCTAATGTAAATGAGTAATGTGAACCAATTGTAATCAACCCCGTAGAAAATGCATTTGTAAACAAGCATGTTCTCACCCAAAAAATATATATAAAACATGTAAAACGTGAGGCTATAAACTCACAATATCCTTTAAAAACAATCACATTGTTATAAGATAACCGAGTAAGTATAAGAGTTTGTAGACAAGCATGTATCCCTCTCGCGGGTTTATAAACATTCAAAAGATTGAAAAGTGAGGTTATGAAACTCACCTTGATCAAAGACCACAATTAAATAATCCAAATAAATCACAACCGAATCTGCAACGATCTCGACCACGACCCTTTTCGTGTTGCAAAACCAAATGCCCCGGGTACGGGTGTTAACTGCCAAACCAACGCACCCTTTGGGTGCCTATTTCAAATAAATCAAATGCACCTATTTTGGTGTTTAAGCCAACCAAACATCCCTCCCCCAGCTGTCCCGTAGCAAACCAAACATCCCCCCCCCTCGACTGTTTTCGCCCAAACAAACGCACCCTTGTGGTTGTTACCACCAACCCGACGCACCCTTGGTGTTTCACAGCCACACCCGACACCCCCTGCTGCCATTAAACTAAACGCACCCTTCGGGGCTGTTTTACCATAAACCAACCGCACCCTTTTGCGGCTGTTTTACCACAAACCAACCGCACCCTTTGCGGCTGTTTTACCACAAACCAACCGCACCCGTGTTGGCTGTGGTGCCCGCAAACCAACGCACCCCTTGCGGTGATAAACCGCGAAACCAAACGCACCCTACCTGTGGTGGTTCACCACCGAAACAACACCCCCCTGTGGCTGCTAGACCCCACCCGAACGCACCCTTTTGGGGCTTATTTTACAAACCGAATGCACCCTTAGTGCACCTACAACCGAACGCACCCTCTCGGCTATGAAAAGCCACACAAACTAGCACACCCCTGTGGTGTGGGGGCTGTCAAACGCACTCTTATGGTGGTTTGACTGTCAAACGCACCCTTGTGGTGGGTTGATCACTGAAACAAACACCCTTGTGGTGTTTTTATAAAAGAAACAAACACACCCTTTTTTACTTGGTGCGGCGGAGAAAACCACACGCACCCTTGCGGGTGGCGGCTGTGGTGAGGACGATGATGGAGATGGTGATGTTATGATGATGATGATGACGGTGGTGGGGATGTTAGGGCTGTTATGGGGATGATGATGGTGATAGTGGGGTGGCGAGTGGTGGCGCGTGACATGGGGGATCGGGTAGATCCGTTGGTGAGAACCATTTTTGAATTCGGCCGGAAAAGTCCGCCGGAAAAGTTTTCCGGCGGCGCGACGTGTTGTGGCCGGAATCCGGCGCGGGAAGGGAGCCGTCCGAAAATTCATATAGATAGAGAGAGTGTGGCATATATGTATGTGTGTTTATATGAGATGGAAATGAAAAAAATATAAACTTTTTATATATATTAAAATTTTAAAACAAAGTGACAAGTCCCAACATTTTAGGGTATATTTAGTAACCTTTTTAATATAATTTTTGATAACAAATACGTTTAGGTTTGCACTACGGATTGGTGTAAACTGTTGACAAATGCCCCGGGTTCGGGTTTGTATGTTTGCACTATCGGGGATTGATGTGTAAACGGTTGACGAGATGAGATCGGGGGTATCATCTAAAAAATTGTATGAAGGTGGCAAAGCAGGTTGAGTGGAACCGTAAAGAAACACGGTTTCATTAAATGTGACATGTCGGGAGATAATTATTTTATTGGTGGCTAAATCAAGGCAACGATACCCTCGATGATTGGAAGCATGACCCAATAGAATTGAGGGTGTGACACGGGGTTCAAGTTTATGATTAGGATATAGGTGAGGGTAACATAAGCACCCAAAGGCACGTAAAAGGCTATAGTCCGGGTGTTTGCCAAACAAACGGGTATATGGTATTTCGTTAGCAATAGCGGTGGAAGGCAAAATATTTAGTAAATGAACGACCATATTAAGTGCTTCGACCCAAAATGTTGGTGGAAGATTGGCTTGAAAAAGTAAAGTCCTAATGAGGTTATTGATGGTGCGAACCATTCGTTCAGACTTACCATTTTGTTGGGACATTTTTGGACATGAGAAACGAAACCGAATGCTATTTTTTGGCAAAAAGTTTGTGTAAGTTACGATTTTCGAACTCACCACCATGATCACACTAAAACAACTTTATTCCACACTTAAACTGAGTGTGAACAAATGTACGAAACAACATAAATTTAGACAAAATATCAGATTTATTAAGCAAAGGATAAACCCAAACAAATTGTGAATAATGATCCAAAAACAAGACATAGTATTTATAACCCGAAAGATTCAAAATGGATGAAGTCCACACATCCAAGTGAATGATATCAAAACATGAAGTGACCACAATATCGAAACTAACAAATGGAAGCCTTACGTGTTTGCCAAGCTAACAAGCATGACAAAGCACAAGAGCTTTCTCCTTATTACACGAAATAGAATTATTGGAAACAAGACAACAGAGCACTTCACTTTCTGGATGACCAAGATGCTGGTGCCACGTATGCTGACTAACAAGAAAAACATGAGTAATCGAAGATGGAGTCGTGACCGGGTAAAGATCCCCCGTGCTATCGCATCAGAGAAGCACCCGACGCGTCATGAAATCCTTAACTAAAAAGCCAAACGCATCAAATTCAATAGTGCAATTATTGTCACAAACAAACTGACGAACAAAAATAAGATTTTTTACAATATGGGGAGTAATAAGGACATTGTTTAGGTGAAGGGATTTAAAGAGAGTTGGCAAAATACTATGGCCCATATTATTGACAGGTATAGAATGACCGTCACCAATCGAGATAGATGGATACATACACGTATAAAACATTTCACTAAGACTAGTAACTGAATTATTAAGATGAGAGCTCGCACCTGTATCAATATTCCAAGCTCTAGAAGTGGGATCATGAAGCATCTTGGTAGTAAAGGCATGAGGTAAAGTAGTAGCTTGACCCAGTAGACCGGTGGGCTAACCTGTAGGTAGACCAGCATGCTGGGTCGTGAGCTGAGCTGGCAGACCGGAGACTATGGGTTGAGCTGGGCTGGTGGCTGTGTAAAATAGGTGGGCCAACAACCCTGGTAATAAGCTAGAGATTGGGTTGGTTAGGGTGTAAAGCCCAAAGGGTATGTAACAACACTTGGATACAAATTAGGATAAACATGATTTGGACTAGTGTAATAAGAAAGTAGGCTTGGTGAAGTGTGAAACGCCATAGGGATACTTGTGTTAATAGGACAGACCGAACCCCTAATAGCAGCCATATTCATGGAAGTAGAAACACCTAAATTGCCCAATTGTCCAATCAATTTTAACAAAAGATCATTTGTAGCATTGTCACAACTAGCAATAGGGAGGTCCGAGCCTGTCATGACTAATCAAGAGCTGTAGAAGATAGATGGAACAATATGATATGAAAGCCGAGTGAACACTGTTATGAATCACAATCAAACAAGCAAAGCGATACGTGACCTAAGCACGAATCTAACCAGTAAACAAATTCATGACCTTAGCACGGATAATCAATAAAACATAATAGGGTGTGGATTTGTGACCTTAGCATAAAGTACCAACACCAAAAATAATTAACAGGGTTGTGTAGGGTTTGTTGTATGAAAGGAAAGGTTTGGTTTAGGGTTTTAGGATCTTAGGCGTAATACCATGTAGGAGGGGATAAATTTGTATATTCACTAATGAATATTCGGTACATAATATAAATACATAAAGGGAACATTCTAGACTCGGGCTTGAGTCTAATACAATAATACAGGCTAACAAAAACATGTTTGCTTTGGTAGATTGGTATTACCCATTGGATCTTATGTCTTATGCATGGTAGTCCTAACATAGTCAACTCTTTTATATTATTAAGCATGGGGGTCGGCTGATATGGGATGTCAAAGGAAAAAGGAGAAGTCTCCCATCAATGTGTAAGATAGATGTGATGTTAGGACTTGATTAGTGTAAGGCATGCTTGATTAGGGAATGGGGAGCAAGATAAGAAGTGACTAGTAATGGAGCATGTGTGTCATTAGGAAGAGGGGGAAAAGAAAGGAAATGGTTGCTTGTTTCTTTGTTATTACTCACTAGATATTATGTCTTACTTGGTTACCCTTAAAGTAATTGTTGCATTTAATGGTGCAAAGGGTGGGGTGGCTAAAGGTGGTCAAAAGGGAAGAGAAATCTCAAATCAATGTGTAAGGTGTAAGGATATGGTGTTTGTGTTAAAATAATGTACTATATGTTTGATTTGATTTTTTTCTTAGTCTTTGGGTTTTCTCTTCTAGCCATGAGTTTCAAGGGAAAAGAAGAAACAATTTGTTTGAAATTATATTGTATAGAATGAGTAGTGCATACTAGTTTAGGTAAAGAAAGTAATAAGTAAAATGTGCATGCATGAAAGTTCAAAATGCCAAAGTGTTAGCGTTTTAAGTAAATTCGCAAAATAAAATATGAAAAATTATAAATTATATTCTTAATAATTGTATAACACATATTTGATGAAATCTTGTATTTGTTTAATGGCGGTTGACGTTAATTGTTGATTTTTAGTTTACGCGATTTTACTTAACGGTCATAAATAAAAGTAAACACGTAAATGTTCAAAGTAACTAGTTTTGAGTTTATTGACGTAAAATGACCTGAAAATGTGGATTGTCACAGAAAGGTCATTTTCAGTGATCTAGTAGCAAGGGTCACTGATTCACCAAGGAAAGGTTATATGGCCTATCATGGGTTTATCTCATGTATCCTTGAACACCTATTAGGTTCCAATTACACTCATGATGCATCACTTGGGTCTACTCCCTTAGTCATTAGTAAGATGAACTTTAATAGGAACTCCTCTGAAGTCCTACCCATTGTATTGACGACACACATGCTTGAAGTAATTTAACATGAATCTTTAGTGTTTCATCCCCCCTCTCCTGAAAAGAAGAGAAAAAAGAAAGGTCAGGTTGTGACAAAACAACAACCTAAGTCACAGGTCTTGATACCTCTAAGACACTTCCTAAGGAAACAAAGGGGAAAAAGATCAAGTCCAAAAGACCTCTCTTGTTCATACTAAGCTTCATCCACCTAAAGGGAAAGAGTCATCAAGGGGCACTAAGACATCCCACTTAGTGTCAATGGACCACGTGCATGATCCTTATGATTCAGAGAGCAATAAACAATTCTCTGATATGGGATTGTCTATTTAATAACCTGGTGATGGCATTTAGACATCCACCTTTTTCCCTAAGGGGAAACAATAAGACCCTAGTGATTCAAATAGAGTTACACAACTCAATAATGAGGGGACAAATCAAACATTCATTGATTAATAAGGGGCTGGCTTTGACCAAGTGGATAAAACTGAATCCACTGGTTTAGAGGAGTCAATCCATGACCAAAACAAAGGCAAGACATCTTCAGAGGTAGAGTCGGCTATTATCCCACATGTGCTTAATCTTGGTCAAATTCATGATTTATTAGCTAATTCACATGAAGAGTTTCAAAACTTCAGTTATGAAGAAATTCTTGCTACTAGTGATGACATGGAAATTGAAAAACTAGAACACACTGCTGAGTCATCTCCAACATAAGAACAACTAGAACAACCTCACCCTGAATCACCACAACATACTGAACATGAAGAATCCCAACATTCCTAAAGCTCCTTTCGTATTGCAAAACCAAATGCCCCGGGTTCGGGTGTTAACTGCCGAACCAACGCACCCTTTGGGTGCTTATTTCAAATAAATCAAATGCACCCATTTCGGTGTTTAAGCCAACCAAACATCCCTCCCTCGGCTGTCCTGAAGCCAACCAAACATCCCCCCCCGGCTGTTTTTGCCCAAACAAACGCACCCTTGTGGTTGTTACCACCAACCCGACGCACCCTTGGTGTTTCACAGCTACACCCGACACCCCCTACTGTCATTAAACTAAACGCACCCTTCGAGGCTGTTTTACCATAAACTAACCGCACCCTTTTGCGGTTGTTTTACCACAAACCCTTTGCGGCTGTTTTACCACAAACCAACCGCACTCGTGTTGGTTGTGGTGGCCGAAAACCAACGCACCCCTTGCGGTGATAAACCACGAAACCAAACGCACCCTACCTGTGGTGGTTCCCCACCGAAACAACACCCCCCCTGTGGCTGCTAGACCCCACCCGAACGCACCCTTTTGGGGCTTATTTTACAAACCGAACGCACCCTTGGTGCACCCACAACCGAACGTACCCTCTCGGCTATGAAAAGCCACACAAACTAGCACACCCCTGTGGTGTGGTGGCTGTCAAACGCACCCTTGTGGTGGTTTGACTGTCAAACGCACCCTTGTGGTGGGTTGATCACCGAAACAAACACCCTTGTGGTGTTTTTATAAAAGAAACAAACACACCCTTTTTTTACTTGGTGCGGCGGAGAAAACCACACGCACCCTTGTGGGTGGCGGCTGTGGTGAGGACGATGATGGAGATGGTGATGTTATGATGATGATGATGACGGTGGTGGGGATGGTGGGGCTGTCGTGGGATGATTATGTGTGATAGTGGGGTGGCAGTGGTGGCGCGTGATATGGGGGATTCGTGTAGATCCGTTGGTGAGAACCATTTTGAATTCGACCGGAAAAGCCGCCAGAAAACATTCCCGGTGGTCGGCGCGAGGTGGTGGCCGGAATCCGGCGGCGGAGGGGCTCGCCGGAAAATTCATATAGAGAGAGAGTGGCATATATGTATGTGTTTATATGAGATGGAAATGAAAAAAAAATTATAAACTTTTTATATATATTAAAAGTTTAAAACAAAGTGACAAGTCCCAACTAGTTTAGGGTAGATTTTGTAACTTTTTAGTATAATTTTGATAACTATCGGTTAGGGACTCGTTTGAGCACTTAACCGTATGTTTTCAAAATACGAAACTTGTGGCATTGCGATACAAATCCATTTGTTATGATAAAAATGAGTATTTAACTATTGATAATATGTTCATAAATATTTTTAATAACATTTAGAATAAATATCTTTTATTATATTTTGTGACTCGGATTAAAAATAAAATGAGTGTTAACTCGGATAATCGCGTTATCAACAACCGCCAAATAATTAACATATTAAATGATTGTAATTATATTTTTATTAAATAAATAGTGATAATTAAAAATAAATTTAATTATTTTTGTGTGTCGGTACCCGTTGTGTGCAGTTTTACAAACCTTTGCGAGGCTGTTTTAGCCCTCTTCTGCTTGTTTTCAAGTCTGTGGTAAAACTAAAAAGTTATCTCTGAATATTCGTTTTAACATCAAATTGCTTTAGAGTCCGAATCGTAAAAACGTGATTTAGCTGCTCGTTTTTGATAAATCAACTAACATATATCTCCTTTAAATATGTTTCGAAAAATTACCGGTTACGCGATAATCGCTTTTATGTGACAATAAAAGAACGCAAAAGTCAAAAGTAAGTCAAACTCGAAGAGTCAAAGATTAAAATAGTCATTTAAAAATTCGGGGGGGGGGGGGGGGGGGGGGGGGGGGGGGGGGGGGGGGGGGGGGGGGGGGGGGGCGAAAATTCCCGGATTTACAAAAGGTGAAGAATTATTTTTGGGTGATGGGCCCTGGATTAGATGGATTGGCCACGGGGTAAGCAGCTTCGTTAAGTTGGAAAGCAAAACTGAGCCGAGGAGTTTTGTAACTTTTTAGTATAATTTTGATAACTATCGGTTTAGGTTGCACTACGGGATTGGTGTAAACGGTTGACCAAATGCCCCGGGTTCGGGTTTAGGTTGCACTACGGGATTGGTGTAAACGGTTGACGAGATAAGATCGGGGGTATCATCTAAAAAATTGTATGAATGTGGCAAAGCGGGTTAAGTGGAACTGTAAGGAAACATGGTTTCATCAAATGTGACATGTCGGGAGATAATTATTTTATTGCTGGCTAAATCAAGGCAATGATACCCTCGATGATTGGAAACATGACCCAATAGAATGGAGGGTGTGGCGCGGGGTTCAAGTTTGTGATTAGGATATAGGTGAGGGTAACATAAGCACCCAAAGGTACATAAAAGGCTATAGTCTGGGTGTTTGCCAAAAAAACAGGTATATGGTATTTCGTTGGCAATAACGGTGGAAGGCAAAATATTTAGTAAATGAATGACCATATTAAGTGCTTCGACCCAAAATGTTGGTGGAAGATTGGCTTGAAAAAGTAAAGTCCTAATGAGGTTATTGATGGTGCGAACCATTCGTTCAGACTTACCATTTTGTTGGGACGTTTTTGGACATGAGAAACGAAACTGAATGCCATTTTTGGCAAAAAGTTTGTGTAAGTTGCGGTTGTCGAACTCACCACCATGATCACACTGAAACAACTTTATTTCACACTTAAACTGAGTGTGAACAAATGTACGAAACAACATAAATTTAGACAAAACATCAGATTTATTAAGCAAAGGATAAACCCAAACAAATTGTGAATAATGATCCAAAAACAAGACATAGTATTTATAACCCGAAAGATTCAAAATGGGTGAAGTCCACACATCCAAGTGAATGATATCAAAACATGAAGTGACCACAGTATCGAAACTAACAAATGGAAGCCTTACGTGTTTGCCAAGCTAACAAGCATGACAAAGCACAAGAGCTTTCTCCTTATTACACGAAATAGAATTATTGGAAACAAGACGACAGAGCACTTCACTTTCTGGATGACCAAGATGCTGGTGCCACGTATGCTGACTAACAAGAAAAACATGAGTAATCGAAGATGGAGCCGTGACTGGGTAAAGATCCCCCGTGCTATTGCATCGGAGAAGCACCCGACGCGTCATGAAATCCTTAACTAAAAAGCTAAACGCATCAAATTCAATAGTGCAATTATTGTCACGAACAAACTGACGAACAGAAATAAGATTTTTTACAATATGGGGAGTAATAAGGACATTATTTAGGTGAAGGGATTTAAAGAGAGTTGGCAAAATACTATGACCCGTATTATTGACAGGTATAGAAATAACAGTCACAATCTAGATAGATGGACTACAAAAATAACGTATAAAACATTTCACCTAAGACTAGTAACTGAATTTTAAGGATGAGGCTCGCACTTATCAATATTCCAAGCTCTAGAAGTGGGATCATGAAGCATCTTGGCAGTAAAGGCATGAGGTAAAGTAGTAGCTTGACCCAGTAGACCGGTGGGCTGACATGTAGGTAGACCAGCATGCTGGGTCGTGAGCTGAGCTGGCAGACTGGAGACTATGGGTTGAGCTGGGCTGGTGGCTGTGTAAAATAGGTGGGCCAACTACCCTGGTTACATAAGCTAGAGATTGGGATGGTTAGGGTGTAAGCCCAAAGGGTAATGTAAAAACACTTGGATACAAATTAGGATAAACATGATTTGGACTAGTGTGATAAGAAAGTAGGCTTGGTGAAGTGTGAAACGCCATAGGGATACTTGTGTTAACAGGACGGACCGAACCCCTAATAGCAGCCATATTCATGGAAGTAGAAACACCTAAATTGCCTAATTGTCCAATCAATTTTAACAAAAGATCATTTGTAGTATTGTCACAACTAGCAATAGGGAGGTCCGAGCCTATCATGACTATTCAAGAGATGTAGAGTTAGTATCGAGAACCAATTGTATGAAAGCCGATGTGAACCACTGTTTATGAATCACAATCAAACAAGCAAAGCGATACGTGACCTAAGCACGAATCTAACCAGTAAACAAATTCATGACCTTAGCACGAATAATCAATAAAACATAATAGGGTGTGGATTTATGACCTTAGCATAAAGTACCAACACTAAAAATAATTAACAGGGTTGTGTAGGGTTTGTTGTATGAAAGGAAAGGTTTGGTTTAGGGTTTTAGGATCTTAGGCGTAATACCATGTAGGAGGGGATAAATCTGTATATTCACTAATGAATATTCGGTACATAATATAAATACATAAAGGGAACATTCTAGACTCGGGCTTGAGTCCAATACAATAATACAGGCTAACAAAAACATGTTTGCTTTGGTAGATTGGTATTACCCATTGGATCTTATGTCTTATGCATGGTAGTCCTAACATAGTTAACTCTTTTATATTATTAAGCATGGGGGTAGGCTGATATGGGATGTCAAAGGAAAAAGGAGAAGTCTCCCATCAATGTGTAAGATAGATGTGATGTTAGGACTTGATTAGTGTAAGGCATGCTTGATTAGGGAATGGGGACAAGATAAGAAGTGACTGTAATGGAGCATGTGTGTCTTTAGGAAGAGGGGGAAAAGTAAGGGAAATGGTTGCTTGTTTCTTTATTATTACTCACTAGATATTATGTCTTACTTGGTTACCCTTAAAGTAATTATTGTGTCTAATGGTTCAAAGGGTGGGGTGGCTAAAGGTGGTCAAAAGGGAAGAGAAATCTCAAATCAATGTGTAAGGTGTAAGGATATGGTGTTTGTGTTAAAATAATGTACTATATGTTTGATTTGATTTTTTTCTTAGTCTTTGGGTTTTCTCTTCTAGCCATGAGTTTCAAGGGAAAAGAAGAAACAATTTGTTTGAAATTATATTGTATAGAATGAGTAGTGCATACTAGTTTAGGTAAAGAAAGTATTAAGTAAAATGTGCATGCATGAAAGTTCAAAATGCCAAAGTGTTAGCGTTTTAAGTAAATTCGCAAAATAAAATATGAAAAATTATAAATTATATTCTTAATAATTGTATAACACATATTTGATGAAATCTTGTATTTGTTTAATGGCGGTTGACGTTAATTGTTGATTTTTAGTTTACGCGATTTTACTTAACGGTCATAAATAAAAGTAAACACGTAAAGGTTCAAAGTAACTAGTTTTGAGTTTATTGACGTAAATGACCTGAAAGATGTGGATTGTCTAGAAAAGGTCATTTTTCAGTTGATTAGTAGGCAAAGGGTCATGATTCACCATGGTAAGGTTATATGGCATATCCTGGGTTTATCTATGTATCCTTGATACCACCTATAGGTTACAATTACATACTTCATGATGCATCACTTGGGTCTACTCCCTTAGTCATTAGTAAGATGAACTTTAATAGGAACTCCTCTGAAGTCCTACCCATTGTATTGACGACACACATGCTTGAAGTAATTTAACATGAATCTTTAGTGTTTCATCCCCCCTCTCCTGAAAAGAAGAGAAAAAAGAAAGGTCAGGTTGTGACAAAACAACAACCTAAGTCACAGGTCTTGATACCTCTAAGGACTTCCCTAGGAACAAGGGGAAAAAAAGATCAAGTTTCCAAAAGACCTCTTATTGTGCATATAAGCTTCAATCCACTAAGGAAAGAGTCGTCAAGGGCCACTAAGACATCCTCATTTTGTACCAATGGACCACGTGATGATCTTATGATTCAGGAGAATAAACCCAATTCTCTGATATGGGATTGACTATTTAAAAACCTGGTGATGGCATTTAGACATCCACCTTTTTCCCTAAGGGGAAACAATAAGACCCTAGTGATTCAAATAGAGTTACACAACTCAATAATGAGGGGACAAATCAAACATTCATTGATTAATAAAGGGCTGGCTTTGACCAAGTGGATAAAACTGAATCCACTGGTTTAGAGGAGTCAATCCATGACCAAAACAAAGGCAAGACATCTTTAGAGGTAGAGTCGGCTATTATCCCACACGTGCTTAATCTTGGTTAAATTCATGACTTATTAGCTAATTTACATGAAGAGTTTCCAAACATCAGTTATGAAGAAATTCTTGCTACTAGTGATGACATGGAAATTGAAAAACTAGAACACACTGCTGAGTCATCTCCAACATAAGAACAACTAGAACAACTTCACCCTGAATCACCACAACATACTGAACATGAAGAATCCCAACATTTCTAAAGCTCCCTAGCCCGTTCATCATCACTTTTTGATTTTAGGTTTGAGGATGTTGATAACACCAAGCCTCTTACTGAATGAAATATGGAAAGGAACCTTCAATGGTGCTTAGAGGTTCTCTTTGCTCAAATGGAAATAGAGAATGAGGATAGACATGTTGAGGTTGTTGCTTCTTACGCATATCCTAGGGCAATTGTTGAAGGGTTCCACAATGAATCCCTTTCTGCAAGAGTGATGTGTCATTGTGCGTAGGTATTTATTGATATCAAGTTTTATAATTTACATTTGTCGACTATACCTAAAACAACACTAACGGGCAGTGTACCCGATCAGTTGTAGCTTTTATGGTAAGTAGGGTGTCGATCACTAAGAGTGAGAACTTTAATCCTAAAATCTATCAATATTTTAGTTATCTAATCTAGTCCTAAGTTAATATATTCTATTCTAAATCTAAATTAAACCTAGGCTAATGTAAAGAGGGGGGTTTTCAACCTAAGAGACTAGCACTAGTTTTGGTTTGTTTAAGCAAAGGTAATAAGAATTACATACGCAAGCTGACAATTGGAAGATAGAGGAGCGATCAAGACTAATGTAAGGAAAACGTATTAACCATATTTAATCTAACTCAAACGTGGGTTTTGTTAATAAGTGCAATGATTGTCTTAACTCGTTGTTGATATATTGTTCCTAGATTTAGGCGGGGCTTCTTCCTAAAACCTAGACATGACAATTCTGTCACAATTAACCATATCCTCATAAAACATTCATGGCTAATTATAATCTATCTTAGGAATCTAATAATGGTGATCTTATCAAATCCTAGCTCACGGAGACTTTACTAACTTACCGCTTAAAGGCTCTTTATATACTAGTAGTTCACTACACAAATCCAAACCAATAGAATCAGAACGTCATTTGTTGATCCTAGGTCACCTGCTAGTCTAATTGTTCACTAAACTAAAGGGAAGAACAGGGTATTATTTGCGATCCTATGATTCTAGTTATACAAATTACTATATGGAGAGCTATCCCGGCTAATCTAGATTATTTGGTCGGTATCACTAGATCAAGTTAAATGAGTAGGTCACATACATAAGCACGTAAACGAGTATAAAATGATAAGCATAATTCAGCACTCAATGAATAAGAAACAATCGATATAAACATAAACCAAGCATTTAATTTGTCACAAACATGGCTAATACCTAAAGGTATTAGCCGATAATCATTGTAACCAATACAAATGTCATAGATGAACGATTAAGGTGAACTAACCAAGTTAATGAATGATACCAAAACCGAACGCGTATTTAGAGTATAAGAGATTACAAGACTTTTCCTATGGATTGATGGGCATTGCACGACCTTCGGGGCTCCTCTTTTCTTCTAAATGTCAATCTTGGTGGTTACTGATTCGTTCAGCCTTCAATGGCCTCCATTGCTTGCCCTAAATTCGAGTTTTAGGGTTTGTATTTATTATCTTCTAAAATTAGGTCGATACGCCCTATAGAATAGGTGAATACGCCGTATTGAGTTTCTTGGAGTGGGGACCACGATTATAATATTCCATAATATTCCTTGAGTTTATCTTCGAATACGGCGTATGAACATTCTAGATACGGCGTATAGATCTTTATATCTTCGTGGTTTCTTGTAAAGTGCAGGCGCAGATACGCCTTATTTTCTTAGTTGGATACGGCGTATAGGATGTCAAACAGTGGATTCTTGATTTCTTCATTTAAGCTCCAAAATGTGCACCTTTTAGTCAATCTTCACCAAATGCTACATATTTACTGCAAATAACTATTTTAAGCGATTAAGTACCAATTCATGCATAAAATATGTAAAACGAGTAATTTACATGGAATAAATGATGCAATAAAATAGACGTTATTTGATGTCATCAAATATTCCCCCACTTGAATCCTACTTGTCCTCAATTAGAATTTAGAATGTTTATAAAAATGTATCTCAAACCAAGGTTCAAGACTTTTTCCATTAAGCATTGATTTGTTAGATTACTAGCACACAACCAAACACCTTACGAATTGGGAAAATGAAAACACTCAAATCACTCAACTAATCTATGTGGTAACATGTAACTAATTCCCTCAATGGCTCAGTCGTGATGAGTATTCTATCATAGGCTTGGCAAGGATACACATCTCCACCACTAAAGCTAAGGAGTGACAAGTTTAAAGAGGTAAATTGGGTTTAAAGGTTTAAGGGTTTTGATCACTCTTTCTAATCTCTACTCGATACCAAAATTCCAGAAAAGGCGACAAAATCACATGAACACATCCATAACGATGGAATAGACACACATGATTGCTTTCAAACCTTAACTCGAATAAGCTAAATTATAGGACTAGTAGTCTTACCAAAGTCGTAAACCAGCACGGGTGACAAACCACATATACACATCAATAATGATGGAATAGACATACATGATTGCAATCATTCCCCCACTCAAGTAAAACCAAGGGTTATGATAAAGAGTGATATAGGGTATGGATCTTCTAATCTTTCACCAATAGTAATAATCCAACAAGGCGGACAAAACCACGTATACATGGCCGTAATGATGGAATAGACATGTGTGATTGCTCGCATCCTCATTCGAGTAAGATAAAAGGTTATAATTAGGAAAGGGAAAATAATTTGTGTTAAATAAAATCAAACAAAATAGATAGATTAAGTCCAAATAGATAAGATAAAGTTAATAGTTACTTTCCCGACCGTCCCTTGAAGAAGACACAAAATGAAAGACTAACTCACGCTCTTAGACGGAATAATCAACGTGCTTAGGAAACACGAATTAAACTCATAAAACGTCTCGATCAATAGATCAATGAAAACAACCCTTAGTTGGCGTTCCCATAACGATCAACTACCATTCATTCCAATTACAACTTTAGTGGTTATTTTTGCCACTTTATACATACTTTTACATAGTTGGTTTATATTACGTACCAACTCTAATACAACAATACTCTACAATCATCTTTTTTTGTATTTTTCTAATTTTTTCAATTTTTTTGTTTTTATATATATATATTTTTTTTTTAATACTAAGAACTGAAATTCAAATCTAATGTGTAGAATTCACCATCTCATAACCATGATAAATCTGAATAATTGATATTCGATCATAATAACGAAGCAGTAAAAATACATGAGTGAACTACTACTTTTTACATTCCCATTGCGTTGTGCAATCTAGCGACCTAACCATGGATAGAAGATCAACACTTGCCCAATTGCATCGTGCAATTTCCCGACCATAACCAGAGATAGAAAATTAACATCTTGACATAGGAAATACAATACTTTACACAAAAGAAATTAGCAACCGAAAAAGTAAAGGACTTAATCTAATAGGGTAGGCTAAGGTGTAAAGGTGTAACGAAACAAACATTTGTGGTGTATGAAAAGAAAGGAATGGCTCAGCAGGTTTTTCTAGGGGTATCTTACTTTAAAAATGAGAGTAAACAAAGGGTTTATACGGGGGTTAACTAACTAGTGTAGGCTTTTTGGGTGTAATCCTAGAAATTTACAAGTTAAAAAATCTCACTCTATCTAAATCCATAGTACTTATCATTGTGGTCTCGAATAGATATACCAAGCCAAGTTCTAAAGTCTATAGCATAATCGACACACTCATATATTTGTGGAATTTGGGTAAATATTGGGAAATGGATAAGGCTAAATTCTCACAATATCTAAACAAGGGTTATGTGTGCGGGGTCATCTGTCAAATAATTTCACAAAAATATGCTAATTTTTTGAGTAAATTGCAAAAATTGTCCCTAAGGTTTTGTCAAATTGCATGTTTCGTCCCTAAGGTTTTGCCAAATTGCATGCTCTAGGGATGATTTTTTTGCAAAATAGTTTATTTTGGGACTATCTATGCACTTTCAAACTATTTGGGACGAAACATGCAATTTGGCAAAACCTTAGGGATGATTTTTGCAATTTACTCTAATTTTTTTTAAAATTTAGGTATAAATCAGGCATTTTATTGTGAAAACATGGACAAGTAAGTGTTCTAATTCTCCTCCCCCACTTGAGATATACAACGACCTCGTTGTATAATTATAACATTAAGAACAGGAAATTAAAAGAATTAGAACGAGAAACTTCCCTGAGATTTGCTCGGTATGATCCTCTGTTAAGCGTTTATAAGCAAGATTGTATGTGCAAAAGCGGGTCTGAATCCTTGCACGAACGACACACACGTATAATTTCAAAAAGTAAGTATCCAACCACATTCGTCATTCGTCTAGTAAAGTCCTGTGTAAGTATAGGAAAACAAAATGCAAATCTATCTCGGGTATTAGTTAGTCTCGAAAATAAAAATCCTAATACTGGTACAGGAAGTCGATAGGCCGTATCTAGTAAACCAGGATACGCCATATTGAAACCTGTAGCAAAAATTCTAAGTACGTCCAGACATGCGATACACCGCATAGTGTGGAGCGAATATGCCGTATCCATGCCTGGGAAGACAGATTCGCTAAAAACAGTAAATAAATCTGGGTTGTCTCCCGGTAAGCACTTTTCTTTCAGCTAGTCTTTAAGTTGGACTTTTTTAGTTCTTCACACTTTTCACCGCTCATTCTCGTTGTTGATCCCAGTTCAATAGATCAAATTCCTTAAGTTTGTTTAAGGTTTAGTTATATTAGATAAATCTAAAACAACTATAGTAGAAACTATGTTTGAGTGTATTAAAGATTATGTGGAATCTAATCTTTAATATTAAGAAGAATTATTAATGAAACAGTAATTCAATGAACATATAATTCAACAAATAAGCTCTAATATTATTAATGATAATAAGACGAATACTCTCAAAGTATTAGGGTTACAAAGACCTTGAAGCTATGATGATATCGAATTATACGTCTGAGATGATATTGATTGATCTCCTATATGATGATTGTGATTGTTATCGATTGTATATCAAACTCTATGCCCTAGGACCTCCTTTGATACACCAAGGGGTCATAGTTGGCTTACAATACTTTCCTAAGTATCTATAATCTTTTCCAAAAATAACTAATACATATCATATAAGCAGTAATAATCAATTGTAACTTCTCAGCAGCATTAACTTCAAGCAGTCTTAATCTAGAGGAGTAGTATTAACTGTGTACTAGCAGTAGTAACTACTTAGCATATTTTCTTTGAAGTTCATGAGTAGCACTAAATCCAGCTCAGCAGCATTAACACAAACATGAGTAGTTTAAGCAGTTTGAAATTCACTATCAGTACTAACTGTGTACTATCAGTAGTAAACACTTAGCATATTTTCTTTGAAGTTCATGAGCAGCACTAAATCTAGCTGAGCAACATTAACACAAACATGAGCAGCAGTAATTCAAACAGCATCTAGAAGACTTTCAATCCCAACAATATTCCCCTAAACTTGATATTCTTCTTCAAAATCATTAAGTTTCTTCATTTAAAGCTTCATCAACACTCGGAGGATGCTTCCAAACACTTCTTTACTTCTTAAGCTGTTTCATTATGAATTTAACAAGCTGAAGCCATTTCACTTTCATATTCAATTATAAGCTTCTTTTCTAACATCATTAAAAGTGTAGGTGGTATAAGGGGTTACTTCTTCTCTACCAACATATAAATTTGCACAGATTGCAACATCAAGGAATGTACTCCACAGGAGTCATATAGCTTCCAATTCAACACTTTGTATTCTTGTTGTTGCCTCCATACTTCATCTTCTACATGTGGTTCAAACATTGTTTTTAAATCACCCCATAACAATAAATCCAAGCCTTCCACTGGTCTTGTTGACTCATATTTAGCTTTTACCAACTTGTACAATTAGTGTTTGTCTAAAAAAAACTAAAAACCTAAAAAGATTTTATTTTACTCTTTATATTTGCTTTCTTAGGAGTTATGAATGTTTGAATGCTAGTAATTATATTTTCCATTCCAAACTATTTTGTTTTGTGTGTGTGCTTGTTTTAGTAAATTGTGTATGAATAAAAAAAAATTTAAAATAGAAAAAAATTAAAAATATATATGATTTTGAATTTTGTGGGTGTGTTCGCTGGAAACCCTCACGAGACTATAACTCGTCCACTCGGGACACCGAGGTGTTTAAAGGCTTGTTGCATATGCTAAATGCAATCGTGGTGCCTACGAAAGTGTGCTTTAGTATTTTACGGTTTTTGTAGTTTAGTTTATTTGGAGATTAAATAAAACAGGTGGTGGTTGGTCGGATGAAGTATTACCATTTGGAGATATGATATATGTGGATTATTATATTATATGTGGTTGAATTCACATGCTTATGTTGGCGTTCTGTTTGCGCTATATCTTTCAGAATTCAACCCAGCACTTATGAGCCCCAGAATGTCTCGTTTCTCTTATATTTATTTCTCCCATTATCCTACTTTTAAGTTATTTTCTAATTACGCATAATGCTTAACTTAAGTGTGGGGGGAAAATAAATTGGAAGATCTGACTCATTATTAAAAAGTATAAAACTTTTGTTCGCCCTCTGTAATCTAAAAATCTAATCTGTTTTTAAATCTTTTGTCACTTAGGTTGATATATTAGAATAAAACGTAGTAAAAATAATATAAATAAATAAATAAAGTTTTGAAACCAGAGATGTGTCCCGATTGATAAAGCAGATCCGACTCGGGATCGATGACATTACTTGCGCATATATACCCATCACCCAAAAAAATGTGAGGTTCGCCTTTAAATCTTATGAAGATAATTTTTGCCTTTAGCTTTCTCGAGTTAAGGTTTGAATGCAATTGCAAGTGTCTCATCCGTCGTTACGGCTGTGTATTTGTAGTTTGTCGCCTTTTCTGGAGCATTGGTATCGGTTTAAATTATATGAGTGTGCCGGTGATTTATTGATTCTAGAACTTGTGCTTGAAATCATTACGAGACCGCAGTGAGATCACGTTCGCGTGATATAGGTATTTTTATGTGATAAAGAGGCAACTTAGGATTTAACCAAAATAGCCATTCCATTACATATTCTTTTAGCTGATTACACTGATTAGCTAACCACTCAAATAAAACCCTTCTGTTAGCACTCATCTTTAGTGCTAGTTACCCCTAGTTTAACCCGCTGAGCCATTCTATTCATTTTTCTCATCCACTAAAAAAATACAAAAATATATAACCTTTAGCCTAGCCTTACCCCTTATCGAAAGTCCCAATGATTGGTTGCTAGTTGCTTGGTATGATTGATTGATTTTTGCTTATAGTTTGCTCGCGCTTTGCTATAAGTGTTGTGCTATTTTGACGAAGACGAAGAGGCCCCGCTTTGTATTTTGTATTTTTTTGTGGTGTATGCTTATCTCATGTGTAGGAGAATTGTTAGTTGTTTGAATATGAATGGTGAATAAAAAAAAGAGTGATAAAAAGAATCGAAAAAAAAGAAAATAAGAAAAAAAAGGGAGAAAAAGAAAAGTGATAAATAAGAGTTAGATTGTTGTTGGCATTTGCGTATATTATGATATGTGCCGGATATATTGATGAAAGGTTCGGTTAGCTCTCGAGTTTGTGGTATGTCATAACTAGCAACAAGAGTTTCTTGGACTTGTCGACATGTATATTATAAAACCATTTCCAGTATATATTTCCCATGCCTTATCCACACCCTTATTATCCCTTAGCCTAACATTATAACCCGAATAAAAGTCCTCTTTTGATATTTATACCTGGTGCTTACGCCTTGTCGGTGCAGTTTTGTTTCTTGTACAAGCCTATGGTATGAAATGGATCATGTCTGAGCAATTGAGTGTGATTTCCCTTTAACCCTCTATTACATCACATATGAGTGTTGATAATCAACTTTTTAGGGTTAATTATATCAAATATATAGTATAGTAACCGTAAGTATCGGTTTCTCACTCCGTTATCCACAAAGTTTGAAACCGGACCCGGGTCGTTTCTCCCCGACGAGGCGTGAAATTGACGGTTACGTATTTGGTTTGACAATTGGATGCTTGAATAATCAAAGATATAATGGGTTTTCTAAAACTACAGGAAATTAATGCAATTTATACTAAGGAAAACCTAAGTCTACGAGAAAAACAATAAAAGGCACGGGAAATTAAACTTAAAACTACGGGAAAGCATAAAAAGGAAATTAAATAACTTAAAAATCTACAGGAAGCATAAATAAGGCATAAAAGGAAAACCTAAGTCTACGGGAACATGAAAATTAAGGCAATTAAACTTAAAACACGAAAACGAGAACGGAAATTAAAAACGAATGTGACTTAAAAACCTAAATTATCGAAATTTAATCCTAAAATGATTTTTTAACTTTTAATAAGCCGTAAGTGACTAAAAAGTAAGAACAAAGAAAACTAGACCAAAAACGGAAGTAAATTAAGCTTAAAACGAGAAAGGGATTTTAATCCCGTTCTTTAAAAAACAAAATTTTGCAAAATAAACCCTACGGATGCATTTTTATTTTTCATAGGTCCTACTTGATAAAAGAAAATTTTGAAAAAAAGAATTTTTATATTTTTTTGACTTTTATTTTATTTATTATGAATTAATTATTGTTTTAAAAAAAATAAATGATTAAAATAGTAAATAAAATCAGAAAATTATGAAAAAATAGGGAAAAGTCCTAAATTCTATGTAAAGCCTAGGAAAAATAAGCTGGTGATCCCAGCTTATCAAATAAGCTACGAA
>BQNB010015456.1:44696-65555 GCA_026074375.1 Tanacetum coccineum
TTAAAATTTTATTTGTCGATAATAATTATTTTCGTATTTTATTACGAACGGAATTTAGAAATTTTTACTTTTGTCGTTTCGCGAGTCAACGTTTGACCGCGCGACCGTTAAGCGTTGTGAGTATCGTAGAAATTTCGACGCACTTCGTTATTATTTTTATGATGATAATTTGTATTTTATCGTCCTTGTCCCGAGTTAGTCAAAACCGAGTCAAAACTTTATTTTTACTAGAGTTAACATTTTAATAAAAGTTTTAAACAAAATTAAGTGTGACGAAAATAAATTTAGTCACGAAAAAAAAATCCCGAGCCTTTGGTCGGCTATAATAACGAAACACATAACCTTTGTACTAAAAATAAAAGGGCTTTAAGAATGGATGGGCTAAATGTGGCAAGTGACCAAACTATTATTCTATAAATACCAACCTTATACACACATATTTTTCTTTTACAAAAATTGTGTGACTTCCTCCTCTCTTGAACCATTCGACCGGCCACACCATACACACACCCATTTCCTACTATTTTTCGACATGCAACATAATCAACCTACAAAATATTAATCCTCGTGTCAAGGCCTACATTTCCATATAATAAAAACCCACATGCAATGATTAATTCTCTAGTTTTGGATTGGTTCGAGTTCATGTCGAAATGGGTCGAGAACATTGTTTAAAAGTATTAAATAAAGTATTCTTACAAGCGGGGTTTTATTAAAAAGTTGCGGGTTTTTTGTTTTGTGTTGGTTCGAACCCACGGCTAGAAAAGAATGGGGCGAAGGAGACGATTTAGATTATTGATCTTGCTTATTATAGCTTTGTAAGTATTTTTAATACTTGTATTATATTTGTTTTCGCGATTTGATTTGTTCTCGATAATTGCATGTGATGAAATCCGGTTGAATCTTGCGTTAGACTAGATTAGAAATGGTATTGGATGATCAAAATATGTTAGCTAGGTGTATTTTGAAATTGTTATGAAGCGAAAATGAGGTTTTAATGGGTTTTTTAAAATACAATTTCGAGCAGAAAGTTTGGCTCAGATTTCGAGGTTCGAGATTTAATAAAAACTGATTTTTGATGTAGAAATATGATAGAGTTCATCCTAATGTACGTTTTGTGTAACACCCCCAAATTGGGTCGCAGCGGAATAAGGGTCCGGGGCGTGTTACTTCAAGATCAATAGCACAAGATATGTAATTATCGAACGCCCTTAACTCCTATAACGAAGAAGATGCGCGGACGAAAACAAGATTTTGAAAACTAGGAAAAAATCCAAACAACTATTGCAAAAAACTATTTTGCTGCGCGCGAGTGCGCGCAGCGAGAAAAACGCACGTTAAGCACTTTCGAGTCCGTTTTCGCCTTCGGCGAACACTACAAGTTGCTTGGAATTACACACACACAACTTGCCGCGCGCGGCTATGCTAGTTTAAAATCGAGTAATAACGGGTCAAAACCGCAAGGAGTCAAAATCAGCATTATTATTTAAAATGTCAAATTACCTGCAGAAACTTGCAGGGGCATTTTGATACATTTTCTGTGCGAGTTTCGAGATCTTCTGCCTAAAACTAAAAGTTCTCCGGAATGATCGTTTTGCATAAAATCTCTTTTGAGTCGCGAGTCATGAAAATGAGATATAACGGGTCAGTTTTTGAGCGGGTCAGATATTAGTAACAACACACACACACACACACAACACTACACACATATATATATATATAAATATATTTATATATAATATATATATAATATATATAAATATAAAGAGAGAGAGAGAGAGAGAAATGTTAAAAAAAAAAGACAAATAAATCAGTAGAAGGATAAAAAGAAAACTTTTTTTAAAAAAGTTCTTGAAAAATTCTAAAAAAATTCCATTAAATCAGGTATGTTGGTGCATAAAACTATTTGTAAAAGAAGTTTATCTAATTTTAGTTTTTTACGTTTTTTTTTAATGCGAAAAAAATAAAATTAGATGCACAATAAAATTTTGATGCACAAAATTTGTCGACTTGTTGATAGTTTTGAAGCGCAATCAAATTTTGATGCAAAAAGTGTCAAAATAAGTTGGTTGACAAAAACTAATTTTATGATGCACAAAAAACCGAATTGAATGCACACACATGTTTTTTAATAAATTTTTATTTTCGGCAAAACCCAATCCACTTTTAGAAAAACATCTTTTACACTTTTTCATGCACCAACATACACTATCTGTGGAATTTTTCAGAATTTTTTGAGAACTTTTATTATAAAAATAAAATTTTTTATCCTTCTCACGAATATTTGTCTTTTTATTTGATCTTTATCCTATATATATATATATAAATATTAATATATATAGTCAAAGTCGAAGAAAAGTCCAACGTTGACTTTTGAAAGACCCCCCCACCCTCAACGATTTAATACTAAACTTGTCCGGTATGTATAAAAGATAATAAACCGCTGACTATTATTACAAGTGTGATATCTTAAACTTAACGATTGTTATGAACAAAGAAGATTATAAAAATAGAAACTTTTGAAATATTCGAATGTAATTACCGACACAGTAAACGCTAACCACGTTGAATGTCGAAAGTTAGACGAATAACTAAATATTAATTAATAAATAAGTAATTAATAAAGACGAGTACCTCAACATGCGAAACAATGGATTAGACTTATGCCAGAAAAATCGGTAACTTTCACTAAAAAAATAGGAAAGTATTCCACAAAAATCTAAGCGAAAGAATTTATAACAGATTACAAGCAACGTATAAAAATAAATGAGAATATCGACTCAACTCCCAATTATCTTGAAAGTTCTAACTGATCTAAGGACGCGCAACTTGATTTCACACATCACATTGTGATATATATATTTATACTACTTTTGCGAATAGTAGCGATGCTCCGCCCACTATCCGCCTCAGAGTAACCTTAGGACTTAAATAATAAATTCTGTTGACTTTTGAAAGTCAACGGGTTGATACTAGACTTGTCGGATGTTATAAATATAATGAACGCTACTATTATTACAAGTTTAATATTTTAGACTTAACGATTGTTATGAGCGAAGAAGATTCTAAAAATAGAAACTTTGAAATATTCGGATATTTAATCTTTGGCTTCGATCAAGGTGAGTTCATAGCCTCGCTTTTAATCTATTTTAAATGTTTTTAACCCATGAGGGGGATACTTGCTGTTTTATGAAAATGAGAACGCAATATGTTTTGATACTTATAATATGTGATATGATTTCATTTACTATTGAGTATATGTCTTTTACTGTGTGATCGTTAGTTGCCTAGTTGTAGGTAAACACTTATGCATTAAATAGATCTATTGGGTTTGACAACCCTGTCCGGGGTTTGAATCCGTTGGTGAGCACCCTGTAACGAACATTTTGTAGTTAGTATTAGGAGAAGTGGCATATTTCTCGGACATTATTTTATCCTATGGGATGAATGTGTTAAATTTCGGTACACGGACTCATTTAGTTGGAAATCACTATTTTTATAACTTGTCTTACGAGCAATGTTATATGTTTTGTTGAACCAAATATGCGTTCTAATTGTTATGTGTAAACTCTATGAATTCACTCAACGTTTTGTTGACCCTTTTTAAGCATGTATCTCAGGTTAGTTGTTGTTGATGGTTGGACGGGACGGAACGCGGATATCAAGGACGGTGTCACGGTGAAGTAGTGTCACAAATTAAAACAATGTTATTAAAAACCAAGTCGTGTTGTGACTTTTAGAAATAAACTTCTATGTTGGTATTGGGACCTATGTAACTCTGATTCTTTTAATCGAAATAAAAATGAAATTTCTTTAACAAACATCTCTTTTATAGTTGTTTGATATGACTTGTGTGATTGTATCGTGAAGTAGCACCCCAAATGTAGTATTCTGCTGCGTATCGTATTTTGGGGGTGTTACAAGATCCCTCCGGTTCTGGCTGGATCATGGAACAAAACTTCCTAACCTTAACCGCCTTATAACACCGTAAGAAACAATAGTTGGTCGGTCTTTGGTATATCCATAGTAGCCATAAAACCATTTGAAAAATCAATCAACGTGTTTGAGAAATCATTTGATACACATTGAGAGTTTTCTATATCACCAAAAAGCTCCCCCTACACATATGCGTCATATTATGAAAGAGTTTTGCACATGCGAGGTTTAGGAACGCACTTATAGTCAAAAGATCTTATCCGTCATTAAACCGTATTGATCACATTTTAATAACTATTCTCCCCCTCAAAAATTGCATATGTGGTGACAATTTTTGACTTACCAAGTGAATTAAAATACAAGTTAATGTACGTTGATCCACTTTTAGACTAACCAAACCGTGGGAGAATAGATATGCATGCTAGAGGAACTAATGTCAAAATTTATACTCCCCCTCAATAAAAGATTATAGTGAAAACTTGGAGTGGGAGTTTGTTGAGCACACAATTTTGAAAGATTTTAAAAATTTCTTTTTGAAAATATCTTGAAAAATTATGCTCAACAAGAAAATGATTTTAGATTTATCTTATTACGTTATCATTTCCTTAGTGCTTCTCTTGAGCATTCATAACTTTGAATTATGTCTTTTGTTTTAGGGATCATGTCGCTATTCTTACCCCCACAGTCCTATTACCCTAAAAGGAAGTTGACTATAGAGGAAATGTTGAATAAATTCATAAGAAAAGGGAAGCGCAAGCAAGAAGAAATGGAGATATTTATTAACGAATTCAGAACCACCAATGAGCTCTTATTGAAGGAACAAAACAATCTGTTAAGCGAACTAAAAATTGGGGTACATGAACTATCAAAAGTAATGAATAACATTTTTGTTTCAAGGCAGGAAGTCAAAGGGGGTAACAACAAAGGGAGGAAAAGTGGCACGCAGTTGCCTTATAGAAAAGAAACACTATGATACTAAATAGTAGAAAACGTCCTTTTAAAAGTTGATAAATTTGTCCTACTTATTGATTTTGTCATATTAGATATGCTAGAAAACTCTAGAATTCTGATAATTTTAGGGAGACCCTTTTTGGCCACCGCCCATGCATTAATCTCAATAAACCGACAAATCAATACGGCATATTGATTCTCTCAATACGGCGTATTTTGACAAACAAAAGACCTAAAGAATTGATAAAATTGGAAGTAAACACCTCTATTGGGCTAGTGATAATGAAATTGACGAAAAGAAGCCTGAACTGAAATATTTACCATCCCACTTAGAATACGCATAATTGCATGGGAACGGATCTTTTCCCGTAATCATCTCATCTAAATTATCCGAAAAGGAGAACAGATCATTGTTGCATGTCTTGGAAAAGCATAAAGGGGCGATTTCTTGGAAGATGTTGGATATAAATGGAATAAGTTCATCATTTTGCACGCACAAGATCCTAATGGAAGATGTTTTTAAGCTAGTTATTCAACCCCAAAGGCGTTTGAATCCTAAAGTCCAAAAGGCATTTAATATTCTAAAGGAAAAGTAGAAAACGTCCTTATAAAAGTTGATAAATTTGTCCTACTTATCGATTTTGTCATATTAGATATGCCATAAAACACTAGAATTCCGATAATTTTAGGGAGACCCTTTTTGGCCACCGCCCATGCATTAATCTCAATAAACCGACAAATCAATACGACATATTGATTCTCTCAATACGACGTATTTTGACAAACAAAAGACCCAAAGAATTGATAAAATTGGAAGTAAACACCTCTATTCGGCTAGTGATAATGAAATTGACAAAAAGAAGCCTGAACTGAAATATTTACCATCCCACTTAGAATACGCATAATTGCATGGGAACGGATCTTTTCCCATAATCATCTCATCTAAATTATCCGAAAAGGAGAGAAGATCACTGTTGCATGTCTTGGAAAAGCATAAAGGGGCGATTGCTTGGAAGATGTTGGATATAAAGGGAATAAGTTCATCATTCTGCACGCACAAGATCCTAATGGAAGATGTTTTTAAGCTAGTTATTCAACCCCAAAGGTGTTTGAATCCTAAAGTCCAAAAGGCATTTAATATTCTAAAGGAAAAGTTGACCACTGCTCCCATCATAATATCCCCTGACTGGAACATACCTTTTAAACTTATGTGTGATGCTAGCGACTATGCGGTAGGAGTTGTTCTTGGGTAACGTGTTGACCGGAAATTTAAATTGATTTATTATGCCAACAAAACATTGAACAATGCTCAAGAACATTACACCACCACTGAGAAAGAACTTCTTGCAGTGGTTTTCGCCTTCAAAAAATTTCGCCCATATCTTGTTTTATTAAAAAATGTAGTTTACACTGACCATTATGCTTTGAAGTACTTGTTTAAAAAATAGGATGCTAAGCCTAGGCTTATACGATGGGTACTACTACTTCAAGGGTTCTATATTGAAATTAAAGACAAAAAGGGAGCGGAAAATCTGGCTGCAGACCATCTATCTAGACTAGAATATCAAAACATGGAGGTATTATCTTAAATGGAGATTAATGATGAGTTCCCAGATGAGCATTTGATGATGTTAAAAGCTAAGGTCAATGATGTTGAGCCATGTTATGCGGACTATGTCAATTATCTTACCGGTAAGGTGGTTCCCCCAAAATGGACATCGGAAAGAAGAAAGAGGTTTTATTCTCAAGTGAAGAACTATTTATGGGATGAACCCTATGCGTTCAGGTTATGTCTCTACAACATAATGAGAAGATGTGTGGCGGAAAATGAAATTCTCAAAATCTTGGCACATTGCCATTCTGGACCGACTGGGGGACATCATAGTGCTTCTGTCACCGGAAGGAAGGTTTATGAGTAAGGATTCTTCTGGCCTAACATCTTCAAGGATGCTAGAGATTATGTCATGAAATGTAAAGCTTGTCAGAGATTGGGGAATATATCGTCAAGGAATGAGATGCCTCAGAATATCATCCATGTATGTAAAGTATTTGACATTTGGGGACTAGACTTTATGGGACCTTTTCATGGATCGAGGGGAAATAAATATATATTAGTAGTTGTAGATTATGTATCTAAATGGGTAGAAGCTCAAGCACTTCTTACAAATGATGCGCGAATAGTGGTTAAATTTTTAAGGGGATTGTTTGCTATGTTCGGAGTTCCTAAGGCTTTAATTAGTGACCGAGGGAAACATTTTGTAACTCCCAGCTCGAAAGAGCTCTACAAAAATGTAGGTTGACTCACAAACTATCAACCGCATATCACCCTCAGTCTAATGGACAAACTGAAGTAACCAAGAGAGCCATTAAGCGCATCCTAGAGAGATCGGTTGGGTACAATCCCAAGGATTGGTCAGAAAAACTTAACGATGCATTGTGGGCATTGAGAACTGCTTACAAGACACCAACTGGATGTACCCCTTTAGATTAGTTTATGGTAAGGCATGTCATTTACCGGTTCAAATTGAGGATAAAACATATTGGGCACTAAAGCAATGCAATACAGACTTAGCAACTGCGGGTAAAAATGGCTTTATGGAACTTAATGAATTAGCTGAACTGAGAAATGAAGGAAACATGGAGTGTGATAGCACAAGGCACAAGCATATGGTAATAGCACAACACCATACATTAATTAAATAGAAATAGTACATTATTACAATATTTGTCTTAGCCGAACATCGGCTTTAAAACATAAATCTCAAGTTCACAAAGCTTCGTCTTGACATTAAATTTTTTAAAAGAGATGAAAAATTGAGACTCCATAATGCAATGCCTTCAAAAGAAACTTACTGACGATTACCTGAAATGCTTGAGAAAACGGGTCAACTATGAAAATAGTTGGTGAGTACACGGGTTTTATGAAAATGTGGTAAACCTCATTTATAAATAAGTCCTCATGGCAAGATTCATGTGAATCTATCATATTACAAGTCCCGACCATACAAGACTTTTAATAAAAACACATTCACCTACCCTCCCATGATAAAGAACAAGTCTCAAAAATATAGTTAATTAAGAAGACGTCATGGCTAGAGTCATATGAATTTATCCCAAAACAAGTCCCGCCCATACAAGACTTGTTTCGTATAAATTCACACACAATTCCATAATATAGATGTGCCCAATAATAGAAAGTCTAAATGTTCAAAGCCACTTGGTTAATATTAATGTCAAAAGCCCATGCATATATATAGTGCCATGCACAAATGCCCCTATATAAACATCATGCAATTCCTGCACAAGGTGGAACAAGAGGTTGGCCGACCTCTAATAACGTTATCCATAATATTTACACTCCAGAACATCGGAGCGCACGAAAAGTGCGTATAATTGGGTACGAACAACTACCAAATGGGGGACTAACAATGTGAGGGGGTACGAACGGTACAACCCATAGGATACGAACGGTATCCCACACATCCAACACTAATACATATGCATCTTACGTATTCATATAGAATACGCGAAGTCTAAAAAGTCCACTTGTATTAAAATAATATATAAAGTTTAAATATTTAACCAAATCTTACATATTAAAAGTAATATGCGAAGTCTGAAAGTTGCAATCCAAAGTATATCATAAATCATACGCAAAGTCTCAATTTAGTAAAGTCATGTGTATATCAAAATAATACGCAAAGTATTAATTTAGTAAAGTCATGCGTACATCAAAATAATACGAAAAGTCATAATTTGGCAAACGACATATCTAAAAATGAGTTCATAGTACGCAATATTCCCCAAAATAATGAGCAGTAAAACGAGGATCATGCGAATACTCAAAAGCATTTATCAAGTTCAAAAATAGTCCAATATAACTCAAAATGTCCCGAATGTCCATATAGTTCCTATAGTCCAAAAACTTCATATAGTCTAAATAGCTCAAAATGTCCAAATAGTTTAATAAGTCACGCGCACATAAAATAATATGCAAAGTACGCTAAAATATTTCTTAAATTAGTAACCTTCATGCAAATCCCAAAAACGTATAAAACATTTAAAAGGATGGGTCGTGAACTCACGGGAAATATTTTTATAAGTTCGGATATAGTAGTAGTAATTCATAAAACCATAATAAAATAATTCATAAGACAATAGTAAAGCATTTCATACGATAAAGATCATGCATTTCACCCCAAAACGTATAAAACATTTAAAAAGAGGGGTCGTGAACTCACATTAACAAGTAAGGCGTGAGTACAAGAATGAGCACAAGGAGTATCACTAAAAGCAACCCTCAAACGTAAACCTTACTAGACGCATCCTTGACCTTCACTAGTGTATTTTCGAGGTAGTCTGCCTTCATGATCGATAGCAAATAAAAATGCTAGCCTTTTTAATTTATCTTTTATACATGATCGATAGCAAATAAAAATGCTAGCCTTCTAATGTATAACCATACCATATCGACTCGTCCGTCGAACGTCTAATGTACAACCATAACATATCGACTCATACGTTGAACCTCTAATGTACAACCCTAACATATCATGGTTTAATTGTTACAAAATGACACACAACTGATTAGTCATTATATCTACTACTACCTAGTGTTCTTATCTTTTACTCTTTTAGTAAGTAATTTTCCTACTCGCTACTTGGAAGTATTATAATTGATATATTTAGTTTCTATGTCATTTTAGAGTATTGTGCAGCAAATATCATGTCACTTAACGGAAAACAATTAATATGTACTTTTGGCTTGGTAGACGATTTATTGTTGCTGTTAAGTGTGACTCTCTGATGCTCACAATAGAAAAGGTATCATAATTATTATACTTTTACTGATAGTATGTTAGCAAGTTAGTTATTCAAGTAGTTAATTTTCGTTGAAGATGCTTTTTATGCTGCACATATTGAACAGCAAGCATGTTTACACTCAGGGATTGTTAATCAAAAAAAAGGTGTCGCTATAATAAAGTGTATTCGGTGGTATAAGAAATTTGAAAATACAGTTTTAGATAATAGTACGGGGTAGACCCAAATGAATTGAATATGCTAATGGCTCGGACACTTGATGACTTAATATAGAAAGACTTTGGCTGGCTTTCAACAGCCTGAGTTATGACCCTTCTGTTCAACTTAATATTTTTGGAATTGACCGGTTTTAGATAAATTACAACCTGAATGACACCATTCATTTGGACAATCGGGTCGAATTGTCAAATGGATTGTTGTTTGGGATTTTGACTTTTATATGATAAGTTGTCTCGTGTTAAATGGAGGCGAGTCTGATGGCTTAACTTGTTTAACAAATTTCACGGGGATGGAGATACTAAAGGTGTTGTGTTTGGTGGTTTAGTTGAGGCACCCTTGAGACCATCGACAAAGAAAATATAACTGTTTCCTAAAATTGTGAATACTTCCTAGTTGGTATATATTGATTGATACATCCTAACGTAGATGTTTAGCTGAGATACTTCCTAATTACTATGCGGGGATCAAATAACACATTTGTTTTTACAAATGCATCTGGTCCTCCTGTTATATTTCGTCCAACAGGTACTGCATTTTCTTCTTAATACGCGTAAACCACATAACTTTCTGCGGTTTTTATAGCTAAATGGTTAGAAACCAATATGCTGCTTCTTTGTATTTGGTTTCTTATAGTGTAGCGAGTCTCTTCTATATCCACTATATCATTTTAGTGGGACTCTTTCTGTGTCATGATAATTGCAATGTTTGCCAAATTGTTTTGATTTTTTTGACATAGTATGAGCTTAAATACTTGCATAGCCTAATTGCTTTTGTATTAAGCAGGTGCCAATCGCTATTTCACTTTGTGCTCAACCGTGTATCTAGCCCTTGGTGGTGGCAGTCATTTTGCATTGTATCTTGATAGTGACTTGTAAGAGACTCTTGCTACAGGTGAACCTAACATGTGATAAAAATGTACTACTATATCTTATTCTTATTATGATATTGTATTGGTCTGTGTAGATTCATTGTGAAGGCATTAGTTTGACTATGTGATGGATGCTAAGAGACTAATGGCGAATTATGGCGTTAATGTCCTTCTTATAAAAACTGTATGATGGATGCTAAAGAGATTAATGGAGAATTGTGACGTTAATGTGCATCTTAAAAAACTGTGTTATTTTTGTTTTTGGATATTGGAATGTTGTTTTTGTTGCAGCCATTTGTATTAATATATTTATTGTATTTGTTATGAGTGAATGGAAATTCAGCAAGATATGCATTGTGATGAAAATCTGGATTTTTTTTTGTCTGAAAATTGTTTTAAAAGAGCGGCTATTATGTATTAACCGTTCTAATTGTTATGTTAAAAAGATCGGCTATCAACCGATCTATTTGTGTTCCCCACATATAGATCACCCTTGTATAGAGCGGTTCATAACCGATATATAAGGTGTTTCAACCGTTCTATTTAAGGTTTTTTGTAGTAGTGTAACATTAAGTTTGGAAGAAAATCATCAAAGTGATAAAAGAAACTGATCATACTAGCAGTTAAGCTACTTTTAACCTTATTAAACGTGGATTAATATTTTAGTTATCTTTTGTGTGAAAGGTGAAGCATTAAACGAATGGATTGTGTGTATTCGAGCGTGTGAGCCGTGGTGTGACGGCATGGCCATGCCTCACGTTTTAAGAGCAATGGCGAGTCATGACGTTTTATTTATTTTTATTTTTTTTAAGACGTGATTTAAAGCGACCCAAAATATAAAAAAAATTATAAATTTATGTATTTATATGATATTTCAAATATATTGAGTTTAAAAAGAAAAGTGTCATACGAGAAATACATAAAATTATCATATTATACATTTTATTCACGTAATCCAAAACTTACAATTAACTCGTATTTGGATTAAGTCGGTCTGAGACACTCTATATCCTTATCATAGCTTCCTTATATAATTTTATAGCACTAAATAAGTTTTGGCTATTGTATTTTACCATGTAATTGGCTCTACTTCTAATGTCGATTATTAAAAGAGCCATGTTTACAATATCAACCTTAAAATTTAAAGTTAATATATCTCATTCTTAGCTTGTTTGTAACATTTGCATAGTGTATACTAGGAAGATATTTCTTTAGTCCCCAAGTGAACCTAGTAGTAGTGACTAAGTATGGATATGTTAACAACTAATAAATCATTTAGCAATGTGTGGCAATATATCTTTAGTCCCCAAGTGAACTCTAAAGTAGTCGTGAATAAGTATGGTATATGTTTAACAACTAATAAATCATTTTGCAATTGTGTGGTCACTATATGAGGTACTTTAAAATCCTTAGTCACAAGTCTAGCACACTTGGTGAATTAGGGAGGCGTGTGGCCATATTTAGATTTAAATTGAATTTCAAATGTTTAATTATTTACCAATAAAACCACTTACACAATATTAAGAACTACGTTTTCATTAAGCTCTCGGCCTATTACAACAATATATGTTGACACACCCAATTTGAAACCTTATGGATGCATTTCCGAAACATTGCTAATAGCTACCAGTGGGAAGTGGATCTTTTCTTACAGAAAACAAAGTTTATTGGTCAGTTTTTTTTGCAAGATCCGAGCTCAATTCTGTCAAACCGAACTGCAACCATTAGAATCTGACTGTATCTGTGGACAAAACAGAGAGAAAATATTGTGTTTAGCTGTGTGAGTCATACCAAGATCTACTAAAAAAATTCATAAGAGCAAGATTAAGACTTTAATCAAGTCAAAATTTACAAACACAACCAAGTTGCTTCATCACAAAGTCCTTAAAGTTCAAACCATCCACCATCTTAAGCAACCTCTATATGTGAAAAAGAAATCCACAAATACAAAGTTAATTCTTATATATTTCGCTCTTAAACATAAAATGTGGATGAATTATGCAAAGTATGCTAATCCGACGTTTTTTAAAAGTTGCACAATGAATATTGATATATAATGTGAACTATAAAAATTGCACGATGAACATTGAAACAGAATGTGAACTATAAAAATTGCACGATGAACATTCTTGGGGCCTTCACATGCCTTCAGTATGTCTGGATGGGGCCGTTGTTGCGTATGCTTGGAACAGCTGTTTGGACAGTAACCTCAGCCTAGCACTCTTAGATATTGTTTGTGCTTTTGGTTTTTAGTTTCCTCAAAACAATTTATTCTCATCTCTTTTCTTAATGAACTTATCTTAGTGTTGTTAGACTATGGTGAACATGTGGTGTTGTTAAACATTATATGTGCGTAATTATCATGGAATTTCTATTGTACAGAAAATGAATAATATACTTTGTACATAATGAGTTGTCTTCTTAATTGCGCAGGCTGGCTCTGAAGGCATTTACTGATCAGAAGCGAATGTTTTTTCTTCATCTTGATGAAGATTCTGGAGATGCGCCAATTGAGAAGAAGCATCGCGGCACATAAACCTCTTAATAGCGATCAGCAGATGATTTCAGTACTTTGGAACGTGTTAATTGTTCTAACAGAATTAGGAGAAAGACGCCTTTCCTGATGTCAATACTTTTACATTATAACATAGGATTGGTCTAAAGCAATCCATTCTGGCTAGATCTTCCAGTGAGACATTAGACGAGCCACCCAAAGATCATGGTTTTAACAAATCCAGGGATATCCGATCAGGATCAGAGGGTTGTAGTTGCATCTGATCAGATTATTGTGATTGAGTTGTTTCTCCCCACTGTGTTTAGAGCAGTGACATCGTTCGCATGCTAAGATTTTTGAAAATATGTGAGTGAATTTAGTTATCAAATGTCATAAACAATGTTGCTCGTACGCAGTTTCCAAGAAAGACGATATATCTAAACACAATTGAATTATTTCTTAGTGTTCGTCTTCTTTTGATAATTTCTAAATAGTTTTTCTTGTTGGAGGCGTTGGTCTTGAATTGAAACTGATGAAGCAAAGCAACTGATAATATAAAAGCTTCCACAGATAAGGACGGCCCACCAGAGGAGGTGTTGGAGAGAGGAAGCATGGCCCAATGAGACGAGTGAGGTGCAAGAATGACTAAGAAGGCTCCCAGTTGATGGGATATGTGTTTAGAGGGCTTTTTTGTGATTATGCGCATCGCGAAATTCCAGATAAAGGGAGATATACAATAAGGAACCCTCCAAAAATTACCCGTAAGAGTGCATAATTGAGATCCTCTCCCCAAGGGAACAAATACAAGAGCTCCTAAGACAAAGGTTTAAAAACGCATTTCGGAAAGCTGCATGTGGTTTTATTCAGAAGGGTGAAATGGCAGTCCTTGAATCCAACTTGGCATCAACCAAGTTTTGCCAAAATCAAAAACCCGATGCTAGCACAGCCGTTAGATCATGAGACAATGGTCATGATGGTAAAAACCCCTACCATGATCTTTAAGAGCAGGGTGGGAACAGCTCCTATAAAATGTCATAATACCCACCACGAGTGCACGGCAAACATAAACGAGAATGTAAGAAAAGACCTGGAAACACAAAAAAAAAAAACGCACATTAGGTATATAATTGATACCAACATATCATAATTGACAAAAGTAACAGGAGAAGGAAAAATTATTAAGAAAAAAATGAGTTTTGGTTTACCGATAACCAATTCTTAATATCTAAGGCCAATGATTTAGGGGGTATTTGAATTGGCTTATTATACTGGATCTCACTTTTTGATACATGGTATGAGGATAAAGTGGTCCTGAATTCATCAAGTGTGATGACAAAATAAAGGTATACTCATTGACTAATTTTTTTTTATTAGAATATCGATCTTGGATTTTTATTTGTTTTTTTATTTGAGAACTGTGTTGAATTGAAATCTGGGTATTGAAATGGAGATTTAAATAAGTTGGAATTTGATGGTGGTTTAATTGTGTTTAATTTTGTGTTTTTTAAATTTAGGGTTTTTGGTTTGTCCAAATTACTAAGAATGGGAGATCAAGGTAGGCATTTGGATTAGTAGCTTATTTAGCAGGCTGATGATTTCTTCATCAAGAGAATGCCGAGTCATTGCAAGGTATAGTTATTAGCTATAATATTTCTTCTTATTTCACTATATTTCTCATGATTGGTTTGGATAACTTTTGGGTTGTTTGGTATTTGGTTCTAAATGTTATTGTCATATTATCATACTCATAAATAGTTGGTCTATTATGTTCGGTTAGGGTCAAACAGTTAGTTTAGGCATATTCACAATAGTATTGCTTTCATTATCTATTTAGTTAGTCGGGAATACTTGCATGACTTCGCGTCAAATTGAAGAAATTTTTGGCTGTTTTTGATTATTGAAATAGCTTTGAATAGGATTCTGGCTAATGTTCATTAGTATATGATTCATGTGAATGAAATTGTGGTTTAGGTTAAGTAACTTTGTGTCGCTGAATATAGGCATATAAGTTGTTGAAATTGGGAAATGTCATAAGTTCATTTTTACTTTAAAAGCTTTTTATAAACATTTTTTTATTTTCTTTCAAGCATGTTACTCTGTGTCGCTCCCGTTTTCAGTACAACTTCGCACCATCATAAAACCTTGGCGCTGATGTCAGGTTAGCTAATCATACGTAAGATACATGTATTAGTTCTTTATTGTGCCCGCAATATTATAAGTATGTGTTTGAACTTATTTAGGGGTTGCTAGAGCCTAGAAGAATGGCGCTGCGATGGTTATGCAGAAGAGCTTATCTGTTAAGCGAGGGGAAATATGGGGGTACGGTTTCTATTACTAAAAGTTTATTCAACTCAATTACACTTTGTTTTAACATAGTGTTGCAATGTTAATTTGAAACCTGTTAATTTTTGAATCTGATATATATTACATGTGCAGGTGCTTTCGTGCAACTCAGTTGGGCTTAATGAGATGGTTCCAGTTGCCGTGGGTGGGGGTGTAGGTGGCGATAACCGTTGGGCTGCTGGTCCTAGAAATGAGTTTAGGTCAGGGTATAGTGGACGTGGTAGCAGTGGTTGGAACAATAATCGTGGTGATTAGGGTCGTGGTATGGACCGTGGGTTTTGGGGGCTCAAATGGGTGTGGATATGCATCCCCAGCTGGATGGGACGAAATATGAGGCCATAATTTCTGAATGATTGTACACGTACTGATGTTGCTAACTGCGTTGAAGTGAGTCAGACTTTGAAGACTCATACAAGCAGTGCCGCTCCCAAAGGTTTGTGAAATTGATCGGGTGTTTCACTGATATATTTTGCACCTTCGTTTTAATTTTTTTTCCTGCTTAATGTTTTTCAGGAACATCATCGGATGTGCGTGGAACCTCTTCAAGTTGTGGGAAACACAAGCCACAGCCTCAGCTTGATTCTTATGGGTTCCAAATGCAGCGTGCGTCTGATGCGCGAAATGTGACGACACGGTGTTCCACTGACTTTAGACTGAACAAATACACGCTATAACTGAGATGAATGGAAGATTATGCTCAACTAGACAATGCGTATTAGTCCAACTACTACAAAAATGTTGTTGATTGACAATGGTATAAGAAGGTATGTTTAGCTACATCACATTAATGAAAATTTTTGAGGTGGATACATGGGCTGATGAGGAGTAGGTTTGGTAACAAGTCAAACCACTATTATTAGGCTGGACGGAGTGGAGGTGAGTTTGGCTCAACTCACCTAGGTGAGTTAAAACTCACGTGTGACTTTCCTTCCCGGTCTAAAACTCATCTAGGCGAGTCCTCCGTCATCATGGTGAGTTTGGGCACTTTTTGTGTCACTTAGGTGGGTTACTCACCTCACGGTGAGTTTTATTTTGTGGGCCAATTTCTTTTTTATTAAGTATATATTAATTGGTTGTGAGTGTGTGTGGGTATTTAATGTGGTATATTTTATATAAAGTGTGTATTTTAATGAAAGGTGAGTTTTAATGTTAAGGTGAGTTCTTATTACGGGTTGAAAGGTGAGTTTTATTTGGAGAAAGAAAGCTGATGTGGCGCTAACGTGTCAGGTGGGTTTACCACCACCACTCCATCCAGCCTATTGTATAACATAACCCAAATTGACCTTCCTTAAGTAACTAAATGTGCAAGTTTTTAGTCTATCTCTGTTAACAACTAACTTCTTATTTATAATTCTCTTAGCATAACGCTCCAACTCCGAAATTGACAATGGAATCCTTCTTAAAGGGAATAGATCTTCCAAAATATTAAAAATATCATGCTATGTTCCAACAACTTGAAGTATGAATTTCCATGATATTATATGCTCTTATACACAAAGCTTTACAATTTGTAATGATATTTTGTACACATTATCTGTCTTGCAGTTTGATATGAGTGCCCTTCAACACGTGACTCTCGAAAACCCGGAGAGTTTAGAAATTGTGTCGGTGAGTAAAGAATTACTCTTTTTCATATCCTTACATTCAAGTAAAAAAGATTGACTCTTTTTCACAACTAATGATGAAGGGTGTAGGTATTACGTAAAGGAGGCCAAAAGAGCTCTTTAATTAATAATATCTGGATTAAATAGTCTGGATTGTCATTCCACCAATTAACAAACAAAAAACACCTAAAAAAGATTTAGGATATTACATGCATTTCAATAGGGCAACTTTGCGACCTGTTTGACCCTTTTCATTCTTATTTTTTCTTTTCAACATTTTTCCATTGACGTGTTTGTGTAACTAAAATCGATTCATTAAGCGTATAACTTAAATCGACCCATTTACGCATACAGATGTCAAGATTTAGAAATCTAGCATTAGAGAGCTAGGTGCACCATTTGAAGACACATGGGTCATTTGGGTTGTGTTATGACTTTGAATGTTCAAATGGGTCAAGCTATATTATCTACTATTAATGGGGTGTTTGGGATTGCTTTCGTAAACCAAATTATGCATTTGTAAAATGGCGTTTTGAATGTCTCTACTGAATTTGCTTTTCGAAATTGTGTTTTCTCTAAAGAAAGTCAGATAATATATCTTTATTTATAAAACTCTCAAAAAAAATTATCAAAGAGTTTAGTGGCATTGTAACATTTTAGTTTTCAAAATCACAGTAAGATCATAAAAAGATAAAGAAGTGTTCAAGTGTTAGCCTGACTTGACTCGCTGTTTTGACCCATTGTCCAACCCATCCATCTTTGCCAATTCTAGCTCTTTACAAGGTGAGTGGTGCAAAGATGATTATCTATCGTTTAAATATCTTTTACCTCACATAATGGTTTTTTTGTTCTTTACAGGATCCAATAGAAAATAAATAAAGTGCAGAAAATACATTAAGGGGTGTTTGGCGCTGATTCAAAATAGCAGTTTTAAAGGCGCTGATTCACATCATTATTATGGGCAATATGGAAGTGAGTATAACTTGAACAGAAGTACTCAAGTTGCCCAGTTTTAAAGCCGCTGATTCACATCATTATTATAGGCCATTCGGTTGCTGCAACAAGATCGTTTGGCACTGACTTTCAAAGGCACGTTCACTGTCTATTGTCATCAGATAATTCAATTAGTAATCACTCTCAGTATGTTTCAAGCTTTAATATAAAAGAGTTTATATTTTAATACTTTTCAAGCAACTAACTATAGTAATTATGTTGAACACACATTAAAGAAGTGTCGCGTTTTGGCTTGATATTCATGGGTGCATAGTGGTAGCATTGGTCATATCAAACTACTTTTGATGGGATCACTGAGCACAAAAGAAGCTGCTTTATCAACTCCATTTCTTCTAGCACCTCCCGTTATGAATATTGGGTTCCATTTGTACTCTAAAGGTATGCATTCATATTGATTTCAAGTAGCCGTATGATTAAGGTGAATAGGAAGTGCCCTTTTTTGGCACACCAACTTGCTATCTTTAAATATACCATACGTGAATAAACTGTTGTACTTGATAACCTTATGATCTAATCAAATACTAAATGATTCTCTTTCATGTTTGCAGACATTCTCAAAGACTGATGAAAAAGGCAAATGTGGGTCAGAGAACTAAAATATCACGACAACGGCAATCACCATAAAAAACAACGACGTTCACCAACCGTCCCGCAGCGGAGCACGGGCAAACCCCCTCGTTAAAGTAACATTGACAAACTTTAAAATGTCATTAAATGAGTCCGTCAATCAATAACTTGAATAAACGTTTTCATGGAATGAAAATTGGGTCAATGGGTTAATTTAAGAAACTTAAATAAATATATTAACAAATTTTCAATCATTTTTAAATAATTTATTAACCTTGGTAACAAGTTTTTGTTATTAATTTTGTTTCTAAAATTTTGAAAAATTTAAATTTAAAGAACCTTCATATCCATGTTATTGTTTAAATAATCATAGTGGTATGTTTCTTTGTAGCACCATTGTATTTATCTTCTATTTTCACTTTCCTATAGCATTTTATCGTTCATGTGTGCTTAATGTTTGATTTTTAATTTAAGACTAACTAATTACATAATTTTTATCTTTGTTTCTCATATGATTTTCCCCACCAATTGATTAACACAGCTTACACGATTGTGATGCAAGACAATGCATATGAGAGCCACAAATATACTCAAGAAAATTGATGCTATAGAAAGAATCAAAAAACCATAGTTACAAAAACTTGAACTGCAAGTCTCCTATTTTGGTCAAAATAATCATTTATGAGGTAAATGTATTATATTAAATATCGTTTTGAAGATAAGTTTATACCTTCCTACTAGGCTACTTTTTTTCTCTAAGATTTTATGGCTTTTAATTAGCTTCCAACATGTTACAAGGGCGGAACTATCACACAAAGTGACCAAGTATAGGTTAAAGTAATTTAAATAAAAACTAAAATCACAATTTTAAAGACATAGTGCATTTATGAGAAATCTGACATTTTTTAATAGAATTAATAGAAACACCAAAAAAATCATGGTGTCCCGGGACCCTTCGACACCCACCCTCGTTCTGAATTGTTGTATGTTATTAGTATTACAAAACGAGAAATTTAAAAACTTCTTTGTGTAACATAGGTTACAAAAAGGATTGGCCGAGATGAATCCAAAATTTGAAGAAATTTGGAGAAATTTAAAAACTTCTTTGTGCAACATAGAAAACACGTGGATAACTTTGACTTCTTGGTTTTCCGTTTCTGAATCCAGAATTTGGAGAAATTTTTGCTTGAAAGCACGATTAAAACATCAATAAGTTTTGTATAAAGATGTAAGACGTATTATACGAGAGAAATTTGCTACTTAAATATACATTGCAAACGTTTATCGATTCTAATCGTGTAAAGTTGTAAACTCAAAATGGTCTATAATAGCTCCAAAATCCAAATTCGTCGTTGTCCATTGGTAAAATCTCGGACCTATGTTTTGAAACCACATTTATACACGTAGCTTTTTAAAGTAATTATATATTTGTTTAGTTCTTTAATTTTAATGAATTGATATTTTTTAGTAGTTGTGACATATACTACTTTTATTTTTGAACAAAGACATATACTACTTAACAATGTTCTGGATTAAATGGCAAGTTAATAGTGATGACATAAATAAATAAAAAAATTACAAAACTTACTAAAAATGTTAGAAGGGCGGGATCACTCATTTTAATCTAAGATATGTTCAAAGGATACCCAAACAACAACATTGCATGTGGAGATGAAAAGTAAAGCAAGTCCATGACAAGTCTTAGTACAAGTGAAGAACGAGTGATATCAATATAGACCCAAAATATAGAATAGACCCAATGAACAAATCTCAACCACTCATGGAAGAGACGGGCTTAAGTCCGAGAATGATAATAATAACACATAATACGTAATACATAATATTGGCTCTAACATTGTGAGAATGAATGAATCGATGTCTTTTTTATTCCATAAACCGGTCCTTTATATAGATTACAAAGGATTATTCTTGAGACGGGCTTGAGCACGATATATGGTAATAATAGTACAAAATACGGGCTACATAATATGAGCTCTAACAGATATTTGTGAGTTTCATTTTTTATACTAGTGAATGAATTG